>VDFB02273151.1:83846-229798 GCA_007258455.2 Sequoia sempervirens | reverse complement strand
GAATGGCCATGATTGGTTTAATTGATTTGGTGTACAAAGATGTTTTTTAATTAACTATAATTAACTATTCACGAAAACTGATCTATCAATGAACTAGTTTCATTGATTAGTCAAGTAACTTGATTCATAGTTAACTTGATCAGCTATTTAGTTGATTTGCTTGAATGTTTGCAAAAAGCCTTTTTCAACAAATAATTCTTTGCATAATTTGCAATCACTACACACCAAGAGCCAACATTTCTTCGAGGGATTCTGTCAAATAGTTGAAATGTTTTTGCTTGTGCTTCCATATTTGGTATGCATATTCATGACAACATTTCAAACCATTATATCTGTCAGAAATCTACGTCTTATGATGCTTAGATGAATGTACATATCTTGTTCTAAAGCTCTTTTTCTATTAAAAGCACGCAAAATGTTTAGAAAGATTGTGTATCTATGAATGTGAATAAGCAAGATTGATTTAACTGATTTGGAGGATAAAGATGACTATTAATTAGCTATGACTAACCATGGAACACAATTAATTCATCAGCCAATTAGCTTGATTGATCGCTGAATTAACTTGTTTAAAAGCTATCATGTTAAACCAACTAGCTAATATGCCACATACAGTATGACATTTGAGATTCAAATAAGTCTCATGCACGCAAATCTACTATCATGTTAAAGCCATGTAAACATTGATGTTCCAATTCCATGGGGTCATTCTATTTCCATTTGTCCAAGTTCATTTCATTCCATTATCAAGAACCAATAATTAAATGTTTAAACCAGGTACATGCAAACAAAAATGCAAGTAGGGTTTCAACAATGACATCATCTAACAAGGATTTGTTTGCTATTACTATGAATAACTATTGAGCTCAATTAACTCATCAGTCAAATAGCTTGATTGATCACTGACCTAACTTGTTTCAAAGCTATCTTGTTAAGCTGATTAGTTAATTTCATTAATGAGTAAAAGATAGAATTGACTTAATTTGCATGAGTCAAGTGTAAGATTGACTTGTTTGTTAATTGACTTTGATTAATGTTTCAAAGAGAGATGAAACAAATTAAATTGTCATGAGCAAAATGTGAGATGGACTTATTAGCTGCTACGCCACATATACTATGACATTTGAGCTTTCATGAAATAATAGCAAAAGCAATAGAATAAACAGATGGCTTCAACATAGACGAAGGGATACAATTAATATGGACAGCTATAGCTTGTTGAACATTTGTAGCACAAGAAACAGAAAGGAAGATGTTGGCGAAGGTTTTGCAATTTCGGTTTACACCTAGCAATTGCATTTGCTTCCTTGTCTATAAAGCCTTTTCAAGAAATTCCTTTTTTGCATATGAATGGCCATGATTGGTTTAAATTGATTTAATTATTACAAAGATGTTTTTTAAAATTAACTATAATTAACTATTCAAAGTGATCTATCGGTAGACTGGTTTCGAGACATTAATTCGGCTCAACTTGATTCACGATTAACACAGTCAGCTATTTGATTGATTTGAATGTTTGCAAAAATCCTCTTTCGACAAATAATTCTTTGCATAATTTGCAATCACTACACACCAAGAGCCAACATTTCTTCGAGGAATTCTGTCAAACAGTTTAAATGTTTTTGCTTGTGCTTCCATATTTGGTATGCATATTCATGACAACACTAGAAACCATTATATCTGTCAGAAATCTACGTCTTATGATGCTTAGATGAATGTACATATCCTGTTCTAAAGCTCTTTTCCTATTAAAAGCACAGAATTTTTTTAGAAAGATTGTGTATCTGTGAATGTGAATAAGCAACATTGATTTAACTAATTTGGAGGATAAAGATGACTAATAATTAGCTATGACTAACCATGGAACACAATTAATTCATCGGCCAATTAGCTTGATTGATCATTGAATTCACTTGTTTGAAAGCTATCATGTTAAGCCAACTAGCTAATATGCCACATACACTATGAGATTTGAGATTCAAATAAGTCTCATGCACACAAATCTGCTATCATGTTAAAGCCATGTAAACATTGATGTTCCAATTCTATGGGGTCATTCTATTTCCATTTGTCCAAGTTCATTTCATTCCATTATCAAGAACCAATAATTAAATGTTTAAACCAGTACATGCAACAGAAATGCAAGTAGGGTTTTCATAGTGCTTTAAGGCATTGTTATACTTTGATTATAAATTCATATAAACTATTTTTAGTATTATTTATTCGAGTTTCTTGTTGAAATGCAAAGGTTTCATCTGCGTTTGATAGGAATTATGTAGAAATCCTCTTGTCCATTTTACTTCATGCATGTGAGCCCTGTAAAGTTTGTATATTATTGACTACTGCAAAGTGGTCCCATAAAGAGGGCTTTGGAACCAAAATTATGTCAACATGTGCAATAATGAGAGATTTTGAACTATGAGTGAACAGTGTCTTTGAGCTTTTCCGTTGTCATCAAAGCATAAAGGATAGAGGGGTTCTGTTAAAAGTTGTGGTTGTTGTCCTCATAGGCATAAATTCGTATTTTAAACTACTTTTAGTATTATCTATTTGAATTTCTTGTTGAAATGTGAAGGGTTCATCTACGTTTGATAGGTACTATGTAGAAATCGTCTTGTTCATTTTACTTAATGCATGTGAGCCCTGTAGAGTTTGTATTTTTTTGATTGCTGCAAAGTGGTCCCATAAAGAGAGCTTTGGAACCAAAATTATAGTCAATCAATCATAGTCAATCAATTAATCTAATTCTACCTGTTTTCTAACAGTATTGGCATGTAATTCTCTTGACAAGTCTTCAATCAAAAAGAGCATTAGTCACACACCAATAAGGATTCTCATCTATAACCTGCCTAACCTAATCATCTTTATTGAATAAGATGTTGTGACATAGATTAATTGGATGTATCTCATCATCTTTCTTAGCAGGATGCCAACAACCTTGATTTGTATTTGTCCTTGAATGTATCTAGATGCTATGAACTATAAATTCTACTTGCATATCACTTGGCTATACAAGTAATAGTAAGCGCTACATAATGGTAGAAATCACAACTCATAGCATCTATATACACCCATGCACAAATACGTGTTATTCAACACATTAACATGGACATGGTTTTCTAGGGCTAGTTTGTTAATTGCCTTTGATTAATAGTTCAAATGTACACAAGGCTAATTGCAATTATTTCTTTCTTTGAATTGCTATGTACTTAAAGGCTAATTAGCAGTTGCCTAATTATTTAGATATGAGACAATACAAGGATGAATGAGGAAATATGAACTTGCCTAAATCATCATGAATGATAGAGCTATTGGGTAAAATGCTACATATACTGTGGCATTTAAGCTTCAAAGACTATCAATGAACAACAAAAGCTTCAAAACTCTCAGTTAACATGTAAAGGGCTGAGAAAAATTGATCTACTAACTGAATGGGGTCATTTTACTTCAATTATCTAGCACTTATTCTTAATTGTTCAATGCAATCACATGCAACCAAAATTCAGAACAATTAGCATCTATACACACCCATGCATAGATACATGCTCTCTAACATATTGATATGCATATGGTTTTCTATCGGCATAATCCTTGAACATTCTCTAGGTACAAGTGCTATTCTATTAATTGACATTGATTACTGGATAAAATGTATTCATAGACACATAATTGCACACATGCTTCAATGCACAGATGCATAGATACATGCATGGATGTACACATATATACACGTATACATACATACATGATCACATGCTTACATCTATATATGCGTTCATGTATCCGCGGATGCACATATCCATGTATCAATAGATCCCTTAATATATGCACATATTGAAATGACTACATGGGCTTGGGGAATGAATATTTATGTGGCCTTTACATGATAGCAATGAATTCTATAAATATGCATATATGCATGAAAGCACATAGCCATTAATGAACCTATGCATTTTCATTTTCACAAGCATTTTAAAACAATCACGATTCAAAAAGCCACTCCCATGGGTTCCAAAAACAGATAAATGCCAATTTACCAATATGAAATATAACTCACGAAATTGAGTTCATATATCTTAAAAAGCAATATGTACAACAACCACAATATGACTAGATGGGTAGCTGGCGCCATCCACAAAAAAGCATTTAAAGCAAATGCAATAGTAATCTATTATATACTCACATACATACATGGCAACATAGATACATGCATTCATATATACATAATTACATGCACACATATATACATGCAAACCTGTATGCATGGATGCATACAAAGACTATGTTTCATGGGATTATTAAAGAGTTAACTTGCTTTCTATATGCTTCCATATTTTGCATGTGTGCCTATGAGGACAATAACCACAATATTTGACAATATTCCTCTATCCTTTATGACAGCTCATTGGTTCCATAGCTCTCTTTATAGGACAGTTGTACATTGCCTACAAGACTCAGATGAATCCTTCGTATTTCAAGGAAAGATTTGAATCAATAACACTTAAAATGATCTAAACTATGATTTTACAATCAAAGTATCCAAATGCATTGCAACAATGCGAAACCCAAGTTCCATTTAAGATGTACAATGAAAGTAAACAGAAGGGACAATGCATTTGCTTTAAAGTTTGTAGAGCAATTTCAACAGGTTGTCTAGCCATTGTCCAAAATATGGTTTTCTATCAGCATAGTCCTTCAACCTTCTTTAGGTCTAACTGCTACTTTGTTAATTGACTTTGATTAAAAGGTCAAAATGTGAAATGTGGCCAAGGATAATTATAGACAGCTGTACATTGCCTCCAAGATTCAGATGAGTCCTTGGTTGTCAAGGAAATATATGAATCGATAACACTTAAAATGATCTAAACTATGATTTTACAATCAAAGTATCCAAATGCATTGCAACAATGCGAAACCCAACTTCCATTTAAGATGTACAATGAAAGCAAACAAAGGAAAAATGCATTTGCTTCAAAGTTTGTAAAGCAATTTCAACAAATTGTCTAGCCATTGTCCAAAATATGTTTTTCTACCAGCATAGTCCTTGAACCTTCTTTAGGTCTAACTGCTACTTTGTTAATTGACTTTGATTTAAAGGTCAAAATGTGAAATGTGGCCAAGGATAATTATACTTATTTATCTCTTTTAATTGTTATATATTCAAAGACTAATTAGCAATCCAAACAACCTCGCCTCTAGTCAGATGCCATTAAATGCATTGATTTTGCATTAATGAATTATGCACCTTCAGCCAGTAGTTTTAATCAAAGTATGCATATGGATTCAGAATCAAACTCTCAAAATTAAAAAGGGTAGGTTTAAATTATAAAGTGCAATCAACCACCCAAAAAATTGATTGGATAATCATTGCATTTCTAAGGTCATGCCACTGCAACGAAGATCTACTTTTGAACCTCGACTGCTTAATTTTTATGAACCATATAGCATATGCCACTCACAATACCCATTTGCAAATATTGTCCTTGTAACAAAAAGCAACAATATGATTACAAGTACAATCAATATAGTGAGAATCTTGAATTAACCTTTTTCTCTATCTACTACATGCAATTGTAAACAAAGGAGAAGGTTCATTCTAGAAACTCACCTTGTACTGCTTGTTTGAAGAATTTGCCACAGCTGGACCGCTACACCACCTCTTCTCTTCCAACCAAAAGCATTGCACCATGTAAAAAGCTTTGATTAGAAAACAAAAACCATGTGTTTGTTTTTCTAAAAGAATAGCAATATATAGTACTCCTACTGCGATCGATACTAATAGCCAAAACCATTGAAACATTAGCAAGCATTTTTATAGATTCAAGAGACACAAGCATAAATGTAGATCATATTAACTACACAAACTAATTGCCACAGGTTCTTGGACCTCAAATCTTCTAGCAATGAATTTTCCTGCTCTTTTGCATGAATCCTAAAACTATTCTATCAAGCAATATTACTTAACTGCTCTATGGCAACATTATAATTTGGATTGTACAACATTTTTGACATAGTTTTTTATAACCCCAAGATACAAAAATAGTAACAACGACATCTGACAGAATTTTTATACTTGCTGGTAGGAAAAAGGTTTCTACTGTATTCTTTATGCTCCCATTGTTTGCATTTATGCCTACGAGGACAACAACCACGACTTTTAACAGAATCCCTCTATCCTTTATGCTTTCATGAGAACGGAAAAGCTCAAAGCAACACACTGTCGACTCATTGGTTGAAAGCTCTCATTATCGCAAACGTTAACATAATTTTGGTTCGAAAGCCTTCTTTATGGGACCGCTTTGCAGCAATCAAAAATATACAAACTTTACAGGGCTCACATGCATGAAGTAAAATGGACAAGAGGATTTCTACATAATTCCTATCAAACGCAGATGAAACCTTCGCATTTCAACAAGAAATTCGAATAAACAATACTAAAAGTAGTTTAAAATACGAATTTATAATCAAAGTATACGATTACCTTAAAGCACTATGAAACCCTACTTGCATTTCTTGTATGAAATAGACAAAAAAATGAAAAGTTACCTCTTCTGACCTCAAACAATTCATCTCTCACTGTCCAGCGTGCAACTCTGCAATTACAAAATACCTTGCTCGACCACACAATAGACCACTATGAAATATAGCTTCTTTATGCACTTTAATGTAATGAAACTCTGAAAATTACCAAATTATCACCTCAAATAACTCGTTTCTGGGTCTGGACTCTGCAACTATAACATCTCCTGCTCAGTCACTAAAACTCTCCCTCAGAACAGGCGCTCACAGAAGACAAAAACAACACACACAAAGTAATAGAAATGCATAGCAAGTAACTTAACTCTATATTAAATGACCAAAGTACCCTAGCCACGCGTGGCCTCCAAGCCATTCCAGCGCCTTCACCTCGAGCCAGATGCCATTCAATGCATTTAATTTATATTCATGCATTACGTACGTCTACCCGCCAATTTGATAAACTATGCCTTTGCTTAATTTTAATTAATCAATTTATGCGCTCGCAATTTCCTGATATTTTAATGCATTTAATCTGCATTCATGGATTACGTACCTCTAGCCGCCAACTTTTAAACTATGCCTTTACTTAAATTTACTTAATCAATTTATGCATTCACATTTTCCCGAATTTTTAAAACAAAAATGATTTATAAAGCTACTCGGACGAATAAAAAAATAGATAAATGCTAATTTTCGAATATATAAAATAGCTCTCCAAATTCAAACTATACAAAAAAATAAGTAATATGTTAAATGGCGAAATGTGATTGGTCAATGCTGCCGGATAAATGCATTCCGGGCGAATGCATAAGTATTTCTGCCTACCGGCAGGAACTAAAAAAGAAGATTATTCGTACATTTGATGCCACAATTGCCAAAAAAGGTGTCGTAAAATATTTCCATCTAACAAAAAAAAATGTGTCGAAAGATAAATAATTTACTTAATTTCTTTATTTTATTAAAAAAATATTTTACAAGCGCTTGTGCAAAAGAATCCTTCCTATTTTTAGGATGAGACGAAAAATATCTGGAGGCTTAATTAAACTGCATCCTACGCTAATCAACAAAAAATGACTGGTTCAAATGGAACAACATATGCTGCATGTATATCAGCAAGACCAACATCAAAAACCAAAAACTTGCAATGGTGGAAGCTTTAGGATGCATCACAACAACGGGAAAATTTCAGTGGGGATTGGCGTTAGCTTCATCCAACAACTTCATATCGTTCTGCCAAAGAAATTCTAAACACGAAGTGCCAACCAAGCAGACAAAGCATAAATTGTTTCAGACCAATAGAGAATATGGAAATGCTGGTAAGTGGGGAGGAAGAATTGTTGTCAAAGTTGGGAATAGAGAGGGGGATGGAAATAAGAAGACACAGGATTTGCTGGCTGAAATAGCATTCCTAGAGACCCAGAAAATTAGGGTGGCGGAATTTGTGAGTGAGAAATCTGACCATCTTAAAGAGGTAGCCGAGCTGACCAGTTCGGAGCTCCAACAAATTGCAGATGAAACCTTGAAAGATCTGGATGAGGCAGGCCTCAAGGTATGCCATGCATTAATTCTTCCTCCATCTTTTGTTTTTTTCCTTGCTTTGGGTGTTTCTTGGTTTTGAAAAAATGGTCGATGATGTTGGGACTTCAAATTGAAGGGATCTGCTATAAGGCTAGGATTACCTTGTCCTGAGGGTAGGTTTCATTAAGAACAACTTTGTTAAGGACGAAAAAAGTGGTAAGGGACTTTCTTGATAGCCTGATATGTGAAATTGAACCTAACTGGCATGAAGTGCTAACAAGAAACTAATAATGCATGTTTACCAAAATTTTCTGCAAGTAAACTGCCAGTGTACTTCAAGCGACAACTTATCGAAAGGTGATGCACACGAGCAAGGAAAGTTATCATTTTTGGCAATGACGTCACTTTAAAGACTTCTTGTATGGCTCTTTCTTCAGTGGGCTCGAGCCTACACCCTTTTGGGTAGGTCATTTGCTCTTGCCGGGTATGTAGAGATAAGACTATTGGACTTTACCAATCGCAGTGCTAGGATGATTCCTCTTCTGCTTAGCTGTAATCTGCAGTTAACGGAAATCATCTGGCATTCAGCGACCGGTGAGTATCTCCTGTTAAAGGTTCTCTTCGCAGCTGAGTTTTGAACTCTGGCATCCTCATAAGAGTAGGTTTGCATTTCAGCCCTAAGCCTCACCAGTTCAAAATCAAAAGCTTACTCTTAGCCCGCCAATTGCATTGTAGGAATCCCAATTGTTTGCTTAAAGAAGAAACATTTCTATCCTCAGAAATGTATGCGGTAAATCTGTAGTAAACAGCAGAAACCCACTCACTACCTCCTGCAAAATCATGTGCTCTTGACTAGCAAAGATGCCTATTACATCATCTCGAGAAGTGGAAAACAAAAGCCACGCCTCTCCTTATGTACCTAAGCTATGATAAAACACCAACTCTGTAATGACATTTGGTCAAACGTTGTCCATGACAATTTGTCCGGCAATAAGAAATATTTTTAAATTCTTATTCTATTCCAACAAAGTGCAAAATTTGCAAAATCAAAACCAATTTGACTAAACCGATAAAAATGTAACTCTTTCATAATGCACTTCAGGATGTAGTTTGAGAAGGTTTCAGGGCTTCAGGCAGTTGTAATCTGGAGAAGATGCTCAATATATTTGATTAAGTCATCTTAGTTGGAACTAAAACTTGAAAACATGCTGTCCTAAATTGAAGCGAGTTAGCATTTTACAGATTAGATAAGGCAGTACCAACAAGCCTACAGTTATTCCTCACTTAATTCTTTCGAGAAATGTTTGTAATCCTCAAATGAAAGTGATATTCCCATATAGCCATTTCAGTGTGACACTCTTTGCAAGGGAGATTTATGTCCTCATGCACAATGGGAGTCAAGAAAGGTGTAATTTGTGCATGTAATACCCTTTCTTTATAGAAGTAACATACATTCTCATTGGGCTTGGGGCATTGTGTGTGAATTTAAGTGGTGTCAATTAATGAAATTTTCTACTCTCTTTGTGTTTGTTTGCGAGTGGCCATCATGGATCTTGTTAAAAGATTGGCTCCCCATTTCACACGACTTGCCAAGTTATGTCTGCAAAAGTTTGTTGCATGGGGATTGAAGGTGTAGATTTGGTTAAGGGAGTGAACCTAGAGAATTCACAATATGATGGTGCAGTTGGTTCAACCAATGGTTAACTATTCATCCAATTCAGAGTCTAGATTAAACATTTACAGAATTTTCGTTAGGAACAGAACTTAGAATTGGTAATTTAAATTATTCTACCAGTTACATAACAAAATTAATTGCATAATAAACAAAAAGTGAAGTTACAGAGCAAAAATGAAGTGAAATTCAAACACTTCAAATCTTAGCACCTTTTAAAAAAACACTTTATTGAACATACAACAAGCCAAAGTCTTCAATATCTTCTTAGATTCTCTTCGCAGAATATTTGTTATGCTACCAAGTTAGCCCATTTATGGAGATGTACCCATACCGAATCAGACCGTGTACTGGTCCTGGGTCTATTTCCTTGAGATGTCCCCCCTCTGATATTTTATTGATTTTCTATTTTAATTTTCTGATTTCTTTTTTGTCAAACAAATAATTGAAAGCAGTAAACTACTTTTTTAAAAGAAATTGATTCAAATTACAAATGAAACTACAGATTGAGATGCAACCCCACAATGCAATTAAAACACCAGATCTAAGAAGAATGAATAAGATGGCATCAAAATTGATCGCTGCTACAAATCTGATTACATTCATTTGACTGGAAATAAGCCTTAGGACTCATATACATGCAGATCTGTGTCACAAACTATACTAGAAACCTCTAATATTGATTCTCTCCAAACATAATTGCTGGAAATTAATAAATTTGAGTACAACTGTCTGAAAAACATGAAATCACCAAGTATAGATAAACCTGGAAACAACATGTGACTTGTGAAGCCCACTGAGAGTGAATGATTAGATCTGTAACCCTTACAAAATCTATCCAACACGATAGGGATGCTGATATAATGTTTTATGGTGGTGTAGGACTGGTATGGCTGTCCTATACTGTACAGCTTGTATAAGAGAGGTGTATGGCCTAATCAAGGCTGGAAATGACTGATAAAATCTGCAAACCCTGTGGTATGATCTGATCTTGTTCTCCACATAAATTGCCACTCCTAGAAGGGTACATAACTCCAAATGGTACGGCTGTGCCTGCAAATGGTACAACAGCTGGAATGGGTGTAGAAACAACAAATCAATCAAATATAGTCCCAAAACCCTACATTATAAATATGATCTGTCTCCCAAATGAAACTGCTTCCACAAATGATACTAAGTGAACCCAAAATTGCTGATTTATTGATAAAACGTTGTAGAAGCACTGTAGCAATAATATGCAATCCTCAAAATGTTGAAATCTCCATCAAATCACTGTTGCAACTCTGTAGCAAATGTAAGAACTCGTCTAATCCAACTGCCGGTGTTTGTTTTGTTTTTTTTTTTTTTGCAATTTTGTTTTTTCAAGGGTTTTGCTTATTTTGTTTTTTGTTTGGATATATTGAATTGAATGCAAAACATAAAATGAAAATACAAATAACTGGAATAAAATTGCAGCACTTCAACTATTTCTTTGTATTTGCTCATTATCCAGAAAGAGTAACGTATTACATTCATACCCGGAATAAATAGTAAGCATGCAGCTGCTGTCCTAAATCTGTAGCCCAAAAAGCAACCTTTCAGCAACCTTCAGAAATTCGTTTCTCCTTCAAGAAGCTGCCTTTTTCTTCAAACTTGACATGGCTGTGGTCTAGGGTCCTAGGCGCCCCTCTAGATTTTTTTCAGATTTTTATATGCCTCATAAACCCAAAATCGCCCCTTGCTGGGAAGTGCCACCCTCTGCTGCAAATGGGAGCTGAAATATGCAAGGCCGTACTCTTCTCTGATCAGATATTAACTGACAAACGCTGAATCTGCAATACTTCTTCTCAATCCTGCAGTCCTTGAATGATAGTGCCTTCAAACCCTTCAAATTCGTTTCACCAGTATGCACAAATAGAACCCCTGTATGATGTCCTCCTGTATGCCAAATTCAGTAGATATTTCACTACTTCAAATGGCTGCAACGCTAAAGAGTGTATCGTTCTCCAGTGGCTTCAAAAGGCTGAAACCCTTGGCTTCTTCCTTTCAGACAAACTTCACCCAAAACAATGCTCATCAGAATGCCTAAATCGAACTTTTGAGAAGCTTTATATGTTTTTCCATGAAGAGGTGCGATTTCCTTCAAAAAGCACCATTAAAACATTTTAAATGAAACTTCATTTGGACTTAGGAATTATTTAATTATTTCTTTGAAGTTGGCGCCCCTTTTATTAATTGAATATATGGCCCCCTTTTTAATGATGACTTGACCCTCACGTTATAACATTATAATATTAAATATTAATTTGAGCCACTGAAACTTTAATATCTCCTTAAATATTTAATATTTCATCAAACCGTTTGAAATTGGGGTCAACCTTGTGAATCTCCATACGACCAAGTGCCTTACTAAAAATAGTAAGGGTCCCTCTCATCTGTCTCTTAACTTACTATAAATAGTAAGTATAACACTGGAGCCCCTGTGACGCCAAACGAAAGCCCAAAACTGATAATCACTGAACACTAGAGATGATGCAAACCCCAGAAGACCCTCTAACCATCCTCATTAACCTACAAGGGTCAGAATTATAGGCTAAACCATTCGCAAACGTGAGCATGCTAAAAAGGGGACATTACAGTCCGCCCTCCCTGAAATTGCTTGTCCCTAAGCAATCTCAACTGCCAATAGATGCTCCTCTATAAGATCGCTCCATCGGGATCCCATGGGTGGAACTGTGCAATGTCCCTCATATCACCAAACTGCTCCTGTAACACCCTCCCCAGAACAACTGGCTGAACCTACTGAGCCAACTCAAACTTGCCATCCGATGTTGCAGGGGTATGAGTCTCAAGAGGAAGCAATTCAAAAGACTGACCATAATTGCTTCCAAACTTTACGCAAGACAAATTGTCATAACTGTTGTCAAGTACTTGCGCCACGGAGCTGTGCATTTGAAATAGATCATGCATATGAGGGTCAAATGTGAAATTGTACGCACTCCTCACTGTGTATACCTTAGAAAACTCCTCTGTGAGCTTTGTATGAAACCCCGATGCACTGGAAGGATCCCACACACTACAATCAGCGCTCATCTCAAAATCCGGGTCAAGAGTGGAATCAACATCTAACCTGAAAAGCGGGTTATCATAAGACGATGTAACATCTGCCTCAAAGAAGGGGTTGTTCACAAACTGGACAAAACCACCCTGCTGATTCAAAACATACAACTCTGAACCCCTGGAGTCATCAGCTAACGCGAACTCCTCCCGAATCATCTCCTGCTCTCTCTCCCTTTTCTTCTCTCTACGGAGAGAGATTGAATGCAAGCTCCCATTTGTGATTCCCCTCAACACGTATTTCCTGCCTTCAACCTCAAATGACATCTCCACCTTAGGTACTGATGATGAGTGTTTTATCATTCACCAAACATCAGAATAAAAATGTCCAAAGACACTCTATCCTCTCTTGAAAAACCACCGTATGCTAAGATGCAAAAAGATTTCCAAGGTTTCTTTAGTCGGGTCTCGACGTGTGGATAAGCTCAATGGTCGTTGTGATAATGGTAATAAACAAGGGGACTTACGTAGAAAGTCTGCACAAGTTCGGGACTTAGGAAATTTATCTTTAAAGGTTCTCAATTAGGACTTTCAATTGTGGATCTCAAAAAAAAAAAATGGCAAAAGAATAGGGTTTAGGAAATCTAGTCTAAGCCTAAGAACTCAAGAGACAGTAAGGACTCGGTGAAGAGAAATAAACCACACTTTGTTTCGCCTCCTGCAGGACAACATACGCAAAATGGGTGCAATCTTCAAGGGGTTTGTGAGAATAATTTTCAAACCTCGAATGAGGTTGAAGTTAAGCTTCCACGTTTAAGAGCTCAGGCTAACTTTACAAATCGAATGCAAATCATCCATTCGAAAAAAGTATGAGCTACACTTCACCGTTGAATCAATATGATCAATCTCTCATTCAATTAACAACTTTTCAAAGCAAATTCTACCTAATCTAACTTTAACTCTAATCTATGGCGGAAGATAATATGTAACCTCGCTTACTATTCAACAATAAGAAGTGATTCAAGGCAAATCATGCTCAAGAGCTTTTATCATTCAAAATAGTCTCAATGCGACAATATACATAATCTGTCTCCACACAAAATGAAAATGAGAGAGCACTAGTTTATATAGAGCTCCAAAAATGAAATAGACGGCCGAGATTTAAACAAGATTAACGGCCAAGATTATTACAACCAAACCCTAATTAGGGTTTCCCAAAATAACAAGAGTTAACCATCAGAAAACTATCAGAAAAGTGGCAGTTCCAGCTATAATCTAGGAGAGGCGTCCTTATCCATCTGAATAGCATTGTGCTTGGCGAATCTGGACACTACTGCAATGACCTCGTCCATCGTGACAGGTGGCAACATGCTGATCCGGAATTCAAGTCCGTCCAACTTCTCAGCACATCTAGCAAAAGTACCTTCCCAATCTGCCTCCTGCTTCTCAAAATCCTTCCGAATGGATGAGAGTCTTGCCACTCTCGCAAAGTCTTGTTTCAAGAAAGGTCCAGTGGTCGAGAAGAAAGCTTCTTGAACCTTATGCTTCAATCTCTCTAACTACATGTCGTTCTCCCGGATGACTTCACGGTCGAACACATCTGTAGTTATCATGCAAATCTTCTCCTGGATTTTCCTGACCTGTTCTTCAATTCCAAGTCCATCGACTCTTGCCCTCTCCAAGACTTCTTCTCGTATTGTCACTGCCCAAAACCAGTGATGAAAATCATATGCTGCCCCTGCAGCAATCACCCTTTTATCAACTAACTCCTCCCTCGGAGTGCTCTTCAAAACTCTAAGGCTTGGAATAAGCCTTTCTTGCATATCCGGGATACCTTCCCATGCCTCCGCCATATCCATCAACCTGGAAAGAAACGAAGAGGTTCGCCCATAAGCCAGTGCCAACTTTTCCATGAACAAGGCCGCTTCCGTGCCTTCACTTGCCATCCAGTCTTGTGCTTCCCTGGCCGTCACCATTCCGTGCTCGACTTCCCTAGTCACCTCCTGTGATGAATTGAGGAGAGGAGGAACGGTCGCATTGCCCTGATCAAGTGGCTGGGTCAAATGCTGTATATATTCTTTGAGACGTTTGACCTCCTTTTTATACTCTTTCTTCTTGGTCACTTCCTTTTCCAGTCTCGCTTTAATGGTCGAGACGGAATTATCTAGCTCTTCTACTTCCTGACCTTTCGAGGTCGGACCAAGGTCAACAGTGGTTATAGCGTACTCCTGTGGAGTGATTTCGTCCTGTGGCTTGTCCACTGTAGGCACTGCAATGTGCACGGAACGGTTGCCTGTCTCGTTCCTTTGAATGGTGGAGAACTTCTTGGCGGGCTTCTTGACAGCAACTTGTTCTAATCTTGCCAAGAAATCGGCAGTATCATCCTCTTCTTCTTGTTGAGCCTCAGCAGGCACCTGGATTTTCATCCTTTCCAACAGCCAGTCTGGAATGGTCGACTGTTCAATGCCATCCTCTACTTGAACCTCGTCCTCGTTTAGAACATCCACTATCCCTCTGAGGGCGGAAATCATCCCTTCCTCCAAGTCATTATCCCGGACTTCCATGTCATTGTTTGAACCTAAAATTTCTGTGCCTGTTGGTGACGCAGGCTCTTCATCATCTAGTTGGACAGGTTCATCGTTTACTTCCTGAGCTGCAAGAGGTTCGAGCATTTCAACCAAGGAGTCGTCAATAGTAGCCACAAACTGGTCAATGTTCCTGGATGCTGCTGACCGAGAAGGTTCTCCTTTATGCCTCTTGGAAACAGGCTCTGCACTTGGCATTATTTCTTTTCTTTTCTCTCCAATCCCGACCAAGTCCTGATGGGATGCACCAGCATTAGAGGAATATGATTCTGATTCGCTCAACAGATCATATGTGAGCGTGATTCCTTTCTGTCTCAATTCCTGAACATGATAATCAACCCACCACTGAGAATATTTCGTTACTGGCCTCATTAGGGTGGCTAGGTCTGCGTGCTCTGGCTCTGACCATTTCACTGGAGGGAGAGGTCGGCTTTCCTCAAAGCGAGGCTGGACGTGGTTTCCGTCATCTTGAAGCTGATCAGGCACTCGACAGAACTCAATTGTTCTCATGAAATCCAAGGACATTCTGGACCACATTTTCCGTCTGACCTCATATTCATCGGCAGCATTTGCCCAATAATCTTCCAGTTCCATCCTGTGCTTATATTTTCTCCCTTCCACTGTCCGGATATTATGATGTGGGTCATAATTGACCCTGGACTTGTATGCTGTGAAAGGGTACCATTGGACCTCTAGTCTTGCACTTTCAGCTGCCTGTGCTGATGGACAATATTCCAACATATTCCCGATGAAGAATGGGAATGTGACGGATGCCTTCTTGGTCGGCCTCTGAATATTCTGGTACTCTTCTAATTGTCTTAAAACCTCGAGCAATATCATCCAATTAGTCGGATAGATAGGCAATTTATAGGGATTTCCAGTAAATCCCTGGATCCTGATATATGTGAATTTAGGGAACTGGATGAACCAAGACCCATATTTGCTGATAAGACTTTTTGCTTCATGGCTCAGCCTTTGATGTACTCCTCCTTGAAGCTTTCTGGTGATATGCATTAAGAATGCATCATGCACCCTCCTGAAGTGAGTCTTCTCCTTCAATTGGAGCTGAGGATAGCAGTCGTAAGGCCTGAGCTCGTTCTCCCCGTTGCCAATTTTGCCTTTGCAGATCAATCCTGGATACTTGTATGATCTGGCCAACAGGTATATCACATATGAACTCATGTGAAAAGACTTGGTCTCTTCAAGGTTGATCAGTTGCTCATGGAGGTTGTCACTTATCATCCGTGACCAGTTGAACATTTTGACTCCAGAGGTGATCTCGTCGATGAAATAGTACATCCAGCTCTCAAAGAAGGCGCCCTGTGGGTTGCCAGCTATTCTGTTAAGCATCAGCACAATATCTCCAAAATCCTCCTTGAAATCCGTGCGGCGAGGTCTCTTAGGCAACTTCTTGATTGACGGCTTTGGCTTGTCCATCCAAACCTTGTTGACTGTTGTGGCGCACAAATCTGACTTGCTGTCATATAGCATTTTGGCTTCTTCTTTGGTCTTATAGACCGTTCTTGAATGCTCTGGAATGCCGAAGGTCTCCTGAATTGCAACTTCGTTCAAGTGTGCCAAGACTCTTCCGTCAGGGGCGATGATCTGTCTTTTCTGGGCATCATAATGGCGAGCACATTCTACCATTAACTCTGCACAATCCATTGCCGGAGGGAATCCAGCTGCTTGGAATATCCCGTTTCTGACCATTCGTCTGGCTATTGCTGTGGGAAGTCCCTTCTGACCGTATACTCTTTTCTTGAATTCGTCAAAATCCACATGTCCGAGGTCAGTATCCACGACATTCTTCCACTTTGAGATGACTTTGGTCTCTTTCTGGGCACCCTTGCTGGCAAACTTCATTTTCAGCTTCCTGGATAATCCGCCTGCCGTGTCCGTCAACCTGCAGTCATAAAAGTAACATTAATATAAAGACCTTTAAAATAATTTAAACCTCGTGCCATGGATTCGAAAATTGACTTTCAGCTGGTTAAATAATTAATTTGCTGCGAAAAAGCAAGCTGAAAGTGACTTGAATGGAATTGAAAATTTTGCCAGAGCTTCGTCAAGATGACAGTACATGAAAAGATAGCAAATTTGATTGACCAATCACCAAACCTCAGTGAAGGAACGTTAAATGCAAATCAGATTTAAAAATCTGATTTTTTTGAAAAGTGCGCCCCTCTTCAAGAAGAATTCAGCTTTGAATAATTCTCTTTTTCTTTTCCCGCGAAAAATTCCTCAGCATAACACTGCTTCTCTCTCTGGAAAATTCGACTTTGCTTATTGACGAATTAATTGCCTGACAATTTCGAGAAAGATTAAATTTCTCTTCAGCCGTGTGTGGAAAAATGAGTTGCTGAAACTCATTATAATGCTGAAGGATTGAATTTGATTTAGCAACTGCCATATTCTTTCTCGATCTCGATTTGTTTTCATTTATCCAAACAGGCAACTTTCCTTTTATCTTCCGACAAGGATCAGTCTCGAACTTATCCGGACAAATCTTACTGATCTTCAAAAATTCGATTTTTTTTATTTAATGTTTATTTTTTTGATTTTTCAACTTTTTAAATAAAACATTAAATAATTTAATTAAATTCATGGTGAATTTAATTTTCTTCTTGTCGGATTTCATCTCCGCCTGGCGTGCTTTACTTTCGTCCGATTCGTGTCTGGCAATTTTGATTTTGTCCAAGGCATTTCAAATTTCCAAATAGTTGAAAATTAATTATTAAAATATTAAAAATATTTTAATTAAATCCAACCCGTTCGTCTTGGACCCATGGCTATCTCGATTTTCCTCCATTTTTTCTTGGCTGAGAGTTTATTTTCCAATTTCGTCCTTAATTTCGTCTAGCCAAACCAAATCTTAAGCCATTCCGTCGAAAATTTAATTGCCAGATCCCTATTTTTCTTTGCCGAGGCGAGATTTTAAGCTTATTTTGTTCTGCCAAAGTCAAATATTTCCTTGCTCAGTCGAATTTTTCTAGGCAAAATCCTTTTCCGAATGTCTTCGTTAGGCGAATTTCCTTGATGTCTGACATATTCTTCCTCCTTCTGGCCAAGGACGATCCTTCCTTTCTCTTTGCCTTGCGCATTTTTCTTGGGTCAAAGTTGACAATTTCTTCGCATTTTCTCCATACTTAGGCAAATTTTACCTCTTTTCCTCATCGTGTTAGGCACATTCCGTTTTATTCTTTGCCATATTCTTGATCTTCTTTAGCACATGTCCTTTCAAACTTGGCATTTGTCCTCTTGAAAGCGTCATACTTCCTAGCCAACGTCTTCATTTTTCATCCCTTAGCCTCTTCACTTAGGCAAATTTTCGAACTTTTTCTTGGACTTGGCATTGATACTTAGCCAAAAATCATCATCTTATCATCTTAGGCGGACCTCCTTGACATTTTGGACGGGCATCATGAACTTCTTTGGTACCTTGCTAACCTCCTCCAAGTATATGGCGGACTTTGTAAGTCTTTAGGATGAACATGATGGATGTCCCTCTAGTGGATGGTGGACTTTCTTAACACTTTAGCATTTGTTCTTATCACTTTATCCCTTTGGAAAGGATTTTCCACCTTTTAGGCTCTCATACTTAACCAAATTTCGAAATTCTCCTTAGCTGGGCGCCAACACTTAGCAAATATTTTGATTTTTTTCTCACTTTCATGCCTAGGCGGACTTTCAATAGCTTTCAGCCAAGTCCCACCTTTCAAGGGCGGACTTCACAAGCACTTTGGACGAGTCTTCAAACTTAAGGCGGACTTTGAAGGTCTTTAGCACATCAAGGGCGGACTTTATGACTCTTTTGGACGTCCCTCTTGGCAGATGGCGGACTTTGAGACCTCTTAGGACGAACCTCTTAGTGGATGGCGGACTTCCAAGGGGTCTAGGATGAAGATGGCGGACTTTAAAGGTTTTTAGGATGTGCATTTTAGTGGATGGCGGACTTTAGATGATGCTTGGACAAGGATGGCGGATGGACAAGGATGGCGGACTTCAAGGGTCAAGGATGGTCTTGGGCGGACTTTGCAAGGTCCAAGGATATGTCTTCAATATGCAGGGATATGCCTCCCAGGTGCTGGGCGGACTTCATGACTTCTTTGGATATCCCTCTTAGCTGCTGGGCGAGTTCCATGACCTTCCAGACCTTTCTTACACCTT
This sequence comes from Sequoia sempervirens, assembly GCA_007258455.2. Taxonomy (NCBI): domain Eukaryota; kingdom Viridiplantae; phylum Streptophyta; class Pinopsida; order Cupressales; family Cupressaceae; genus Sequoia; species Sequoia sempervirens. The sequence goes on along the minus strand of VDFB02273151.1, from coordinate 210,301 downwards.
CCTTCTTCATTCTTCCATGGCGAATTCTCCAGATTTGAACAGATTTCTCACAAACTTCACCATTTTAGAGCCGATTTTTATGATTTCAACCTCAGATCTGGTTGATTTTGAACTGGTTTTGACTGGTTTTTCCAGATTTTTGAACGTTTTCAGTCTGATTTTCATGCTTTTTACTCGTTTTTTCCAGATTTTTCAAAAATTTCAATTTTTTCATTTTGATTTTCTGAGAGTTCTATTGAGTTTTTCGAACTTCTGAGTGCGTTTTCAGAACTCGGGACCCTTCTAAAAATAGAAACTTTCCAAAAATAGAAACTTTCTAAAAATAGAAAAAGCAACCCTAAAAAATAGGGAACCTTGTTTGGTCCAAAAATGCCAAAAATGAAAAATCGAAAAAGCAACTTTTCCTAAAAAATAGGAAGTCTCAGAATTGGCCGAATTTACAGTCGATCTTCGTCTCTTGGGCCTTCTGAGCGCTTCCATGACGTCTACGCACAGATTCAAGCATGAATTACTGACTTGGCTTGGGTAACTCTCAGCAGACTGACTTGGAACCCTCAAAAATGATCTCTCGTAACCGTTGCAAGGAGACAGAACCCTAAAAACTAGCAGGCAACTGGGGGTCCCCATCAGCGATGGGGCGATGTGTGAAAAGGTCACAACAGGTACGTCGAGGGTAAATACTCCCAGGTCCTGGAGCCATTTCATGCCCAAAACTATATTCATCTCACCCATGTTGACTACATAGAAATCAGAGTGTAACTCATAGCTGTTCAACATCAAAGTGAGATTAGCAACCCGCTTGGTACATGCGAGGGTGTATCCATCAGCCACTCGAACTCTAAATCCATCAAAATCCTCGGCCTGTAGTCTGCATTTAGCCGCGAAACCCTCATCAATAAAATTATGTGTTGCTCTCGTGCCCAACATAGCAACACAATGCTGCCCACTAACTGTCCCCCTGAACCTAAATGTGGTCTCATCCTGAACATTAGCAAAGAATGCCATAGGAGCCAAATTCCCATCAGCATTTGCCTTCTCATCCTGATGATCCTCTGAAGCTAGCTGATCCGAATTTGAATCCTCATAGTATGCCCACACGATTCGATTTGCTTTGCCCTTAAGTCTCAATGGGCAATCATGATTCGGGGTGTATGGTTCCTTACACCAAAAACATAATTTCTTTTTTCTCAACTCCTCATGTGACTCCTCAACTGCCATGGTCATTGGTTTCTTTTTATTATCATCAGTTTGCTGAGAGTCCTCTTTGCTGGTTGAAGGAACATCCTTATGTGAGCTCCTGCTTTTCGGGGCAGCAAACTCCATACTTCTTGCTTTCTTCATTGCTTCCTACAGCGTTGTGGATCAAAAGCCTTAATCCACCCACGTAATGGCTCCAGTAAACCCTCTATAAAGAGCACAACAAACCTCCTCTCTGAAATGTTTGTCACCATTACAAATAACTTCTGGAAGTCACTGATATAGCTCTCTAAGCTGCCAGTCTGCCTAAGCTGTGCCAAGTCCCTAAAATAGACTTTTGGATCCTTTTTATCAAAACGATCAACCAGTCTATCCACAAACTCCTGATAAGTGGTGATATGATCGTGTTGCAATGTAACCATTCCTTGATACCACCAATCATGGGCTACTCCCTCTAAATGTAACGTGGCAAACTTGATTGCTTCTTCCTTAGACATAGGTCGAAGTGTCAAGAAAGTGTCCAGCCTATGAATTCAAGACTGTGTTGTTACCTTGCCATTGCCATCAAAATAGGGTAGGGTAATCTTGCTGGAAGCGTGCTTCAAGTCTCTATTTTGGTTCCGAGGCCTATTCCCCTGTCAAGCCTGGTAGTAATCCATCCTTGATTGCACAAATTGATCAAAATGCATGAGCTCACATGCCTTTGGTGTCAATTGCCACCACTCATCATGGGCAGCCATAAATGCATCTGCATAGGTTGGTTCCTCAACCTCCTCAATATTCTCCTCAGCTCGCTCTTCCCTCAGAAAAGTGGGTCAAGTCAGTCTATCTGTAGTGCAGGAAGGCGCTCTTGTAGAAACCCTTGTTTCCCCTGTTTATGAAACTGACCGTTTTTGTTTGTTTTCTGTGATTTTTGGTTTTTTTGTAGTTTTTGCATGAATAATAGAAGTTGCGATTTTTGCAAGAATTTAATAATAAATTCAAATAAAAATGCTACAATGCCAATATGGATAGAAATACGAGATCTAAGGATGGCAAATCATTTATTGATCTTTCAAACTTAATACAATAGAGATCCGGTAACATGCAATAGAAAAATATCAACTTGATTTATTAAAAACCTGGAGATTTGCAGCCGCCTTGAACAATCATGAAATGATACGGCTTCAAGAATAATCCACTTTCTCCTCTGCCAGATGCTTCACAATGAATCTCTAGATATTTGCGCCCCACTAGATGAAACCAGATGGTCAAAAAGGAAGGCGATTTGCCTTGATTGAAATGTACGGCCTCTTATGTTGGTACGGATCTGCTGTACAATGGTACGGCTGTGAACAGCAGCAATGAATAAAAAATACGGCCTTTCTTAGCTCTGTCTGGAGTTTAGGAAATGGGCGCCTAAACAATAAGGATCCTTTTTGATGAATTTCAGACCAATAACCCTGAAGATGAATCAACTGTGAATGTTCTGTGATCTCCCCTGAATGAAGAAATCTCTCTGTAATGCAATAGATCAGCTGGTATCTCACAGCCTCTGAATGGCAACACTGAAGATGGCTCGTTCTCCAATGTCTGTAGACAACAGAAACCCTAGGCTTCGTTCTCCGGAAGAAGACTTGATCAATTTTCAATATTCAATATCATAATGGCTCAAATCCCAAGGCAAAACCTTATATTCTTTGAAAAGTGTGATTTTCCCCAAAAAGGCAATCATTAAAATAATTTTGAACTTTTCACTTTTAATATTTCAATAGTTCCAAGTCACATTTTTAATTATAAAATATAATTAAAAATGGCCCCTTCCAAGATGGGCGACCCCCTTCAGCAATCACTTAAGTTATAATATTAAAATATTATAACTTTATAATATAAGCTCCAAAAATAATTAATATTTAATTAATCAATTAAATATTAATATCTCTCTCAATATATGCCCGATGCACGAGCCGTCTGAAGCTGACGAATAAGGAAATGATTCTGCACGTGACCAAACCATACTGCTAAAAATAGTAGGGGTGCTCCGCTGAGTGCCAAAAACTGCTAAAAATAGCAATCCGAGCAAAAGATGTCCGAACGAGCCCGAACGAAAGCCAACTGATAACAATCTGACAACTGAAGCCAAGCCAAGCTTCATCAAGACCCTCTATCCATCCTATCAGCCTACGAGGGTCGCATAATAGGCTAATCATATGCTCTGAGAGATGTCAACTAGAAGGGGACATGACAGTCCACCCCTCCTGAAATTGCTTGTCCTCAAGCAATCTCAACTCCGGATGCTGCAGAATATCCTCGCTCTCCCATGTGGCATCCTCCACTGGCAAATCTCTCCATTTCACTAAATATTCCCTGATAGTCCTCCTACGCAACTGTCTCTCTCTGTACTCCAGGATAGACTCAGGTACTAAAATCAACTTTCCCTCATCATCTAAGGGAGTAGAACTGCAGAAGGTACCACACGGTGTCCCAACGCCTTCTTGAGACGTGACACATGAAAAACATTGTGTACCCTGCTCTCTGCCGGAAGCTCTAGCTCATAAGCCACCTCTCCAACAAGCCTCAGGATCCGGAAAGGACCGTAATATCGTGGCTTAAGCTTCTCTGACCCACTCTTCCTAAGAGTAGACTGACGGTAGGGCTGCAGCATAAGATAAACCATGTCACCCACATCAAAAGACCTCTTTGTCCTCTTCTGATCTGCGTACTGCTTTTGCTGATTCTGTGCCTTGGCAATATTCTCCTTGAGAGCCCTCATGGTATCCTGACTCTCCTGCAACAAGTCTCCAGCACTCGGCACTCTACTGTCACTCAGTAGCAAATCCAGAAAACTCGGCGCCTCATACCCGTACAACGCCATGAAAGGGGACATCTGAATGGTCATATGGAATGTCGTGTTGTAGCAATACTCGCACAAATGAATCCACTTGACCCATGCCTTTTGCTGCCCTGCAATATAGTTCTTGAGGTAACCTTCCACCCATTTATTCACTATCTCCGTCTGCCCATTTGTCTGCGGGTGGTAACTGGTGCTCGGTGTAAGCTCGGTCCCACAGAGTTTGAACACCTCCTGCCAGAAGTGACTCAAGAACTGACTATCTCTGTCGCTCACTATGCTCCGAGGCAATCCATGTAGTCTGAATACCTCACGAAAGAAGACTTCTGCCACCTGTGTAGCTGTGTAGGTAGTGGTAATCGGAAAGAAGTGGGCATACTTCGTCAGCCGATCCACAACCACATATATGCAATCCCGTCCTTGGGCTTTAGGCAAGCCCGTAATGAAATCCATCGACAGGCATTCCCACTTCCTGTCAGGAATCAGAAGTGGCTGCAATAATCCTGCCGAGTACGTGTTCTCCTGCTTGTTCTGCTGACAAACAAGACACTCATGCACATACTGAAGAACATCTTCCTTAAGTCCTTTCCATGTAAATCTCTCCCAAATCTGTCTGTAGGTTTTGAAATACCCGGGATGTCCTGCTGTAGGTACATCATGAAAGGCTCGCATGATAATGTTCTTCACCTCTGAACCTGGGATCAAATAAATCCTGTTCTTGTAAATGATCAAGTCATTCACAAGCGTGTACCTGGTATCAATCGTTGATCCCTCAACAATGCTGGAAGCCCAAGTATCCTTGGCATACTCTGCCACAATCATATGCCTCCAGTCCTCCGTAATATGAACCATAGAGCTCAAATATGGCCTGCGTGAAAGAGCATCAGCTACTACATTCTGGGTACCTTTGATATAAGAGATATCAAAGTCATATGCCTGCAATTTACTAACCCACTTCTGCTGACGATCATTGAGATCTCGCTGCCCTAGGAAGTGTCTCAAACTGTTGTGGTAAGTTTTGATGCAAAATTTGCTGCCAACAAGATATTGCCTAAATTTTGCCAAGGCATGCATTATAGCGAGCATCTCCTTATCGTAAATGCTGTAGAGTCTCTCTGGCCCTCTGAGTTTACGGCTCTCATACACAATAGGGTGCTTGTCCTGCATAAGCACCGCTCCAATGCCCTCACCTGATGCATCGCACTGAAGCTCAAAAGGCTTCGAAAAGTCTGGTAGTGCCAACACTGGGCATGTAGTCATCAACTCCTTAAATCTCACAAAACACTCTTGGGCCTTAGGAGTCCAACAAAATGCACCCTTTTTCAACAAATCTGTCATAGGGGCTGCATGACGTGAATACCCATTCACAAATCTGCGATAGAACCCACACAAACCTAGAAATCCTCGCAACTGTGTAAGGTTCGCTGGTGTAGGCCAGTCTATAATAGCACGGATCTTCTCAGGATCCATCCGCACTCCCTCTGCACTGATAATATGACCCAAGTATAACAATTCGGTCATCCCCAAATCACATTTGGACTCCTTGGCGTACAAGGACTCCCTCTCCAAAATACTGAGCACGGTCTCCAGATGAGCCAAATGCTCCTGCCAAGTCCTGCTGTATATAAGAATGTCATCGAAGAAGACAAGTACAAATCTCCTCAACAGTGAATGGAAGACTCTGTTCATAGTGGACTGAAATGTTGCTGGCGCATTAGTGAGCCCAAATGGCATCACCACAAACTCGAAGTGTCCACAATGACAACGGAATGCAGTCTTCTCAATATCCTGTTCACGAACCCTGATCTGATGGTATCCGGACCTTAAGTCTATCTTCGTGAAGTAGCATGCACCATGGAGCTCATCAATAATCTCATTGATACGAGGTATTGGATACCTGTTTTTGATAGTCCTCTTATTCAGGACTCTGTAGTCTATGCACATGCGTAGGGTGCCATCCTTCTTCTTCACCAGAACAACTGAAGAAGCGAATGGTGATTTGCTAGGTCGAATGTGACCCATAGCAAGCAACTCCTTGATCGTTTTCTCGATCTCATCTTTCAACCGCTTGGGATGTCTATAAGGAGTAATCATAACGGGCTTAGCGCCCTCCTCAAACTCAATAATATGCTCAATGCCCCTGTCTGGAGGTCTCCCTGGTGGAATATCGCTGAATACCTTATCATGCTTGATTCTCAACTGCTGAATGTCAGGATGATACTCAGTCTTTTACTGTCCCTCCTGTATAGGTGCCAATGTGCACTCGGCAGCCCACTCTACCATGTCGTGTCGCATGAGTCTCTCCATCCGACGAAAGGAAATAGTTTTGATGTTGCTGTCCTCTATTGCCTTTAAAATATGTGTCTTCCCATCCACATCAAAACGGATCTCCATGTCCTTGAGATGAAGAGTGACTTCCTCAAGTGAATGAAGCCACTTCATGCCCAAGACTAAATCGATATCCCCCATGTTCACTACGTAATAATCAGCCTTGAACTCATAGTTGTTCAAGCGCAAGGGGAGATCCTTAATCATGCGTTCACACCTAAGAGTGTAACCGTCGGCCACCTTAACCCTAATGCCTTCGAACTCCTCAGTGATGAGTCCGCGTTTCTCAACAAATCTAGCATTGATAAAATTATGTGTGGCTCCTGTGTCTAGAAGGGTGATGACCCTCTGTCCTGCCAAAACTCCACGAAGCCTGAATGAACCCTCCTGCTGAATGCTAGATAGGCGTGCCTCCTGAATCTGAAGCTCTGAATTTGCCTCTGCCTTAGGCTCTGAAGCCTCTGACTCTGACTCCTCAGAACTCTCCTGCTGTTCGGAATTCTCTGATTCCGAGTCCTCGTAGTAAGCCCACATCACTCGATTTGCCTTGCCCTTAGGCCTCAAAGGACAATCGTGATTGGCATTATAGGGACCTTTGCAGTAGAAGCAAAGCTTCTTCCTGTGTAGATCATTAAGAGCCTCTCGATCCAAAGGTGGTGCTGCTGATTTACCCTTTGAATCATTCTTAAAATTTGATTTTTCTTTGTTAAAATCAGACTTCTCTCTGTTTCTGTTGAAGCCCTTATTATCCCTGAAAGAAGAATTGTTTCTGGAGTTGAATCTACTGGATGGTGCTGCCAACTCCATACTACGTGCCTTCTTCATCGCTTCCTGTAACGAAGGAGGATCAAAGGCTTTGATCCAACCTCTCAATGGTTCCGTCAATCCCTCCATGAAGAGCACTACAAGTCGTCTCTCTGAAATGTTAGGAACCATAATTGATAACTTCTAAAAGTCACCAATATAAGACTCCAAACTGCCACTCTGTCTCAGCTGAGCCAAGTCTCTAAAATAGGATTCTGGATCCTTCCTGTCAAACCGCTCCACCAACCTGTCAACAAACTCCTGATATGAGGTGATCCGATCATGCTGGAGTGTCACCATCCCGTGGTGCCACCAGTCGTAAGCTGCTCCCTCCAGATGCAGTGTCGCATATCTGATAGCATCCCTCTCCGCCATTGGACGCAATGTGAGAAAAGTATCTAGCTTACTAATCCAGGCCTGAGCTGTAACCTTCCCACTACCATCGAACATGGCTAGATTGAGTCTGTTTGTAGCATGTTTCAGATCATTGTTCTAATGTCTAGGTCTCCAGTCCTGTTGTCCTCTGTGATGCTCTCTCCTCTGAGTAATGAATCTGTCAAAGGTAATCCTCTCTCTGACATCAGGTGGTACTAACTCCCACTCCTCGTTCGCTGCCATAAGTGTGTCTGCGAACAACTCCTCATGCTCCTCACCTGCCATACCCTCATCGGCCTCTTGTCTCACAAAAGTAGGCCTAGTGGGCCTGTCTGTTGTCCGTGAAGCCGTCCTAGGTGCCCTCTGTGACCCTGCATCACTCCTGTCCTCGTCACGATGTGGTGACGGTCTCCTCGGAGTACCTAATCTCTGGAGTGCCACTGTCAACTGCTGTAATACCTCGTTTGACTGCCGTTTACCTGCTCGTAAGTCTCTTAGAGCATGTAAAACCTCTGCATCGTCCTGATCCCTAGGGTTTTGAGGAATCTCTGTTCTAGGAATATCTGTTCTGTCAGCCATGTTTCTCGGCTGCCTGTTCAAACCCTGTTCCCTGTCAATCAAGGCTCGCCTGCGTGTATAATACCTGTGTGACCCAAACTCTTGTGGCTGCATAAGATTGCTAAACCCTCAGGATGGCAGGATTTAGCTCTGATACCACTGTAGAAACCCTTGTTTCCCCTGTTTTTGAAACTGACCGTTTTTGTTTGTTTTCTGTGATTTTTGGTTTTTTTGTAGTTTTTGCATGAATAATAGAAGTTGCAATTTTTGCAAGAATTTAATAATAAATTCAAATAAAAATGCTACAATGCCAATATGGATAGAAATACGAGATCTAAGGATGGAAAATCATTTATTGATCTTTCAAACTTAATACAATAGAGATCTGGTAACATGCAATAGAAAAATATCAACTTGATTTATTAAAAACCTGGAGGTTTGCAGCCGCCTTGAACAATCATGAAATGGTACGGCTTCAAGAATAATCCACTTTCTCCTCTGCCAGATGCTTCACAATGAATCTCTAGATATTTGCGCCCCACTAGATGAAACCAGATGGTCAAAAAGGAAGGCGATTTGCCTTGACTGAAATGTACGGCCTCTTATGCTGGTATGGATCTGCTGTACAATGGTACGGCTGTGAACAGCAGCAATGAATAAAAAATACGGCCTTTCTTAGCTCTATCTGGAGTTTAGGAAATGGGCGCCTAAACAATAGGGATCCTTTTTGATGAATTCCAGACCAATAACCCTGAAGATGAATCAACTGTGAATGTTCTATGATCTCCCCTGAATGAAGAAATCTCTTTGTAATGCAATAGATCAGCTGGTATCTCACAGCCTCTGAATCGCAACACTGAAGATGGCTCGTTCTCCAATGTCTGTAGACAACAGAAACCCTAGGCTTCGTTCTTCGGAAGAAGACTTGATCAATTTTCAATATTCAATAACATAATGGCTCAAATCCCAAGGCAAAACCTTATATTTTTTGAAAAGTGCGATTTTCCCCAAAAAGGCAATCATTAAAATAATTTCAAACTTTTCACTTTTAATATTTCAATAGTTCCAAGTCACATTTTTAATTATAAAATATAATTAAAAATGGCCCCTTCCAAGATGGGCGACCCCCTTCAGCAATCACTTAAGTTATAATATTAAAATATTATAACTTTATAATATAAGCTCCAAAAATAATTAATATTTAATTAATCAATTAAATATTAATATCTCTCTCAATATATGCCCGATGCACGAGCCGTCTGAAGCTGACGAATAAGGAAATGATTCTGCACGTGACCAAACCATACTACTAAAAATAGCAGGGGTGCTCCGTTGAGTGCCAAAAACTGCTAAAAATAGCAATCCGAGCAAAAGATGTCCGAACGAGCCCGAACGAAAGCCAACTAATAACAATCTAACAACTGAAGCCAAGCCAAGCTTCATCAAGACCCTCTATCCATCCTATCAGCCTACGAGGGTTGCATAATAGGCTAATCATATGCTCTGAGAGATGTCAACTAGAAGGGGACATGACAGCTCTCTACACTCTTCGTGACCCTGCTACACTCTTGTCATCATCCTGATCCTGGGGTTGCCTCCTAGGTAAATTCAACTACTGTAGAGTAGCTGTGAACTGCTGTAGTACACCTGTTACCTGCTGCTGGCCAACCCGTAAATGCCTCAAAGTCTCTCTCACTTCTTTGTCACCATCCCTATCCTCATCTCTTCTTTCATTCCTATGTGGACCCTCTTCTGACATGTCACCCATCTCTGCCAATGGTTCCTCTGCAAACGGATTATCCCTTTGCCAATCTACCTCTGATTCCCCTTTACTGCGAGTGAAATATTTGTGGTGACTTCTCATGTGCCTTCAACTCTCCAGGATGGCAGGATTAAGGCTCTGATACCAATGTAAGAACTCGTCTAATCCAACTGCCGGTGTTTGTTTTGGTTTTTTTTTTTTGCAATTTTGTATTTTCAAGGGTTTTGCTTTTTTTGTTTTTTGTTTGGATATATTGAATTGAATGCAAAACATAAAATGAAAATAGAAATAACTGGAATAAAATTGCAGCACTTCAACTATTTCTTTTTATTTGCTCATTATCCAGAAAGAGTAACGTATTACATTCATACCCAGAATAAATAGTAAGCATGCAGCTGCTGTCCTAAATCTGTAGCCCAAAAAGCAACCTTTCAGCAACCTTCAGAAATTCGTTTCTCCTTCAAGAAGCTGCCTTTTTCTTCAAACTTGACACAGCTGTGGTCTAGGGTCCTAGGCGCCCCCTCTAGGTTTTTTTTCAGATTTTTATATGCCTCATAAACCCAAAATCGCCCCTTGCTGGGAAGTGCCGCCCTCTGCTGCAAATGGGAGCTGAAATATGCAAGGCCGTACTATTCTCTGATCAGATATTAACTGACAAAGGCTGAATCTGCAATACTTCTTCTCAATCCTGCAGTCCTTGATGATAGTGCCTTCAAACCCTTCAAATTCGTTTCACTAGTATGCACAAATAGAACACCTGTATGATGCCCTCCTGTATGCCAAATTCAGTAGATATTTCACTACTTCAAATGGCTGCAACGCTGAAGAGTGTATCGTTCTCCAGTGGCTTAAAAAGGCTGAAACCCTTGGCTTCTTCCTCTCAGACAAACTTCACCCAAAACAATGTTCATCAGAATGCCTAAATCGAACTTTTGAGAAGCTTTATATGTTTTGCCATGAAGAGGTGTGATTTCCTTCAAAAAGCACCATTAAAACATTTTAAATAAAACTTCATTTGGACTTGGGAATTATTTAATTATTTCTTTGAAGTTGGCGCCCCTTTTATTAATTGAATATATGGCCCCCTTTTTAATGATGACTTGACCCTCACGTTATAACATTATAATATTAAATATTAATTTGAGCCACTGAAACTTTAATATCTCCTTAAATATTTAATATTTCATCAAACCGTCTGAAACTAGGGTCAACCTTGTGAATCTCCATACGACCAAGTGCCTTACTAAAAATAGTAAGGGTCCCTCTCATCTGTCTCTTGACTTACTATAAATAGTAAGTATAACACTGGAACCCCTGTGACGCCAAACGAAAGCCCAAAACTGATGATCACTGAACACTAGAGATGGTGCAAACCCCAGAAGACCCTCTAAGCATCCTCATTAGCCTACGAGGGTCAGAATTATAGGCTAAACCATTCGCAAATGTGAGCATGCTTAAAAGGGGACATTATAGCAAACTCCAAAATATCTCAAAATCCACCACAAATCAGCACACTTGTGATCCCTGAATGGAATCACCCAAGATTGGAAGCAAGGGTTTCTATCCTTGGTTCCAAATGTGGAATCGAAGAGGATTTTCGTCCTCTCAAACCCCAAGCAAACCAAGAGATTTCGTCCATGGATGCCTTAAGCTGCTCAATCTGAAAATTGGGTGCAAAGAATAAATTGAATGATGGTTTCCAAATGAAGATAGGCACCTCCTTGATATACCTTTTCAAATTGGGCCCTTGGGTCCTAAATATTTTCCCTCCAAATATTTAAAATACTTTTTATTTTAATACCAGTGTTTAAAAATACCTTTTATTTTAATTATAATAATACTATTAAGTTCTTAAAATTAGAAATTATTGGGCCCAACTTAAATAATGTTATTAATTATCTTAATTCAAAAAAGGGACATGACATTTCTACTAGCTATGGCCAGTATTCATTTCATGCCTGGAATGAACCCACAGTCCTATTGTGACCTTTTTCACACATCGCCCAATTGCAAATGGGGACCCCCCTAATTTTTGCTTCGTTTCGAACTTTTGGCTTGATTTTAGTTAGTTTTCCTGTTGTCTCTCTCTCTCTTTCTGTCCCTTTTTTGCTGTTTGCCTTTCCGGGATGTGCCCATCTTTGAGCTTGAATTGAAATTTTGGCTAAGTTTGAGAATTAGGGTTTTGAACTCTTCAGCCAATTTAAAATCGAATGAAGTAATCAAGTTGAAATCTAACCTTGGCATGGCAGTCAATATGCTTCCAGCAAGTTCCCAGCTAAGTTTCATTGAATTCCGACAACTTACTATTTTTAGTAAGTGTGCAATTCAGGGCATTTTCGCAGCATTTTTGAAGTTTCAACAGGCATGCTGCTTCCAGAACATGTCAAGCTACTTGTCTGCAAGTTTTGAGCCAAAACAAACGACTGTCTATTTTTTAGCAAGTTCAGCTTTGGGTGCAGATTTTAGGGTTTATATGCAGAATTCTTCAATGCATGTCTGGAGATTCTTTCTGGGTTTTCTGAAACCTACGCAATGGTATAACATGCAAAATGAGCCGATGACTTTCAGAATTCAGCCTTCAGAGGCTATTTTTAGGGTTTGCATGTTGATATTTTCTATGCATGTCTACATTTTCCTTGTGGGTTTTTCGAGACCTTCGCAACGATGTAACATGCAAACCAGGATCAAAACTTTTTCAGGAGCCGTCTTCGGAGGCTATTTTTAGGGTTTGCATGTCAGGGTTTTCTTTGCATGTTTGATGATTCTTTATGGGTTTTTCAAGAGCTACGCGGTGGTATGCCATGCAAGGCAAGATGATTAGTTTTCAGAGATTTACTATTTTTAGTAGGTGCATTCCGGCAGTTGCCCAGCGCATCAGAACTACGAACAGGGCAAAGTGCAATAGGAATGAGGTCAAACGGAGGTCATTTGATATACATGCAAGTCAAATTAGGGTTTCCAGCTTCGGGACCCAAAATGAGGGGTAAAATGCCAGAATTTTCGAAATCCGGTGTATCCCACTGCGATCAGCATCTTTTAAGCTATCCACTGGTAAAATTTGAAGGCAATCGAAGCACTTACTATTTATAGTAAGGCGTTCTAGAAACTGGCTAAAAATAGTAAATCAGCGTCAGGCGCCAGTGTCAACGGGCAACTCATCTGATGAGGAGCACGTCGTTCAAATTTCAAGTCAAATAGAGTTGTGGAGGTCTCAGAAATAGGCAGTTGCTATAAATAGTAAACCACCTTCAGAAATTGGCTAAAAATAGCAGGTCAGCTCGGGATGGCAGTGTGAACAGGTTAAGTAGGTCACGAGGATCCTATGGTTGAAATTTCGAATCGATCCGAGCTTCAGAGATGTGAAAATCAAAAGACCTACTATTTTTAGTAAGTATTAAAGCACGAGCAAGCAGCTGGAAAAATGGCTAAGTGTGAAGCTTATCCACCTTGACCTCCTAAATGCGCCCAGGATAACTGGCAGAGGGTTGAAAAAGTTTAAGTCTGAACAAAATCCTTCACCACCCTCCAAATGCGCCCTCATCCTCAGCTGAAGGTGTTAAAAAATTCTAAGGCAAGGCGTTTATCCACCTCCACCTTGAAAATCACCCACTACAAGCATGAGATGAAAAATATTCTAAGTCAAAGTTTTATCCTCCTGCCTATGCTAAATGCGCCCTCAAGGTAATAGAAGTCAAGAAATATTCTAAGGCATGAAAACTTCCTGCTCACTACCTCAAATGCGCCCACTTCAAGGAGGTTGATATAAAAAATTTCTAAGTATTAAGTTCATCCACCTCAACATATAAAATGCGCCCACTCTCCATGAAGACATGTAAAAAGTTTCTAAGTCAAGGAAAAGACAAAAGGCGTGTAAATGTCCACCTCCCCCCCTAAATGCGCCCTCAAGGTGATGATGATAAAAAAATTCTAAGTGTTGAATTATCCTCCTCAGCATGCCAAATGCGCCCATGCAAGGTAGAATATTCCAAGTCGTTGAAGTAAAGTCTTCCTCACAGGTGAAATGCGCCCATGATTGAAGTCAAAGTCCACCTCCCTATGTAAAATGTGCCCAAATGAGGGTGGAGACAAGTGGAGATTCCAAGGCGTGATGCATGCAAAGTAGAAAAATTCAAGGCGTGTGCATGCAAAGTGAAAGATTCCAAGGCGTTGAGCTAGAAAATATGCTAAGTATAGAAAATTTGAACCCCAACCCCTTGACTGCGCCTTTGACTTGTGGAGAGATAAAAAAAGATATTCTAAGTGTGTGAAACTTGAAGCTTCACCCCTCATTTGCGCCTTTGACTAGAGATAGGTTGAGAATATTTTGGGCATGCAGATTTAAAGTGGGTCCCCATCCTATACGCCTTGGCTTGTGAAAGAAGTGTTTAAATTTGAAGCTTGACCTCATGCATGCGTCTTAGCTATTTAAGGAGGACTTGAGAATATTCTAAGTATTTTAAATTTGAAGTGAACACCTCTATATGCGCCTAACCTTGATGAGGGAATGTTGAGGAATATTTTGAGGCGTCTAAACTTAAAGCATGAAGGCTTAAATGCGCCTAGACTAAAAAGGAGGGTGTGTTGAGATTATTTTGGCTAGATGGTATAAAATTGAAAGTTAGACGCTTGATGGCGCCTAGACTGGGACATGAAATGACGAAATATTTTCTAAGTGTTAATATTTAAATTCCTTCCTTAGAGGAAAATACGCCCAAGTTGACAGAAGATGAGGAAATTTTTGAAGGCATGAATAAAGTTGGCATAATGAAGTCAAAGGGTGCCAGCTTCACGAAGATGATAAAATTTTCAAAGTTAGAGCAGGAAAGTACGCCCAAAGATGAAGGATGAGAATAAATTTGGTTGAGAAATGTTTTTCCTAAGGTTAAAATTCAAAAAATTAAATGTACCCCTTTGTTTGGAGACATATGAATTCGATGCTTTCTGAGGGGAATTTTCTTCTGGGTATCGGACGTCTGCGATGAGAAATGGATTTCAAAGTCTTCCACACTTCGCCGAAGCCTTTAGGATGGAGATTTTTGACAGGCACCAAATTGATAAATTTTCTAAGGGGAAAATTAAAAAAATTTCTAAGGCAGGGAATAGATGATGTTTTTGAAGATAAAATGCCTTAAGTGATGAATTTGAAATTGAATGACTAGATGATTTTTGATCAGGTTCCTGATGAAAGCAATTTTTTCGAGCCAGAGTTGGATGAAATGTTAGAGTGAACGCCTCAGCCAGTGGAATGAAAACGGAAGCTCAAGTCTCCAAATGTGCCCTAAGGGGGATGAGTGATAATATGGAAATATTCTAAGGCGTGAGGAATTTAAAGGAAATGGTTGTGCTAGAGAAAAATGATGAACCCTGGGAAATCAAAACATGGATATCAGGTGAGTAAAGTGGATTTATATTATTAAGTGTTTTGATGCTCTTCTTTTATCTGTTTTGCAGGGTGAACGTCAAGGCCAGAGCACGATGACTTGAAGTGGTGAAGCACGATGATATTACAACCTTCAAAGGTAAATAAAGTTATGAGTTTCGAGCTCTTCCACGAGAGCTTGGTTGCACCCAAAACATGAAAGAAGAAAAGTTGCAAGAAATGGCTAAGTGTTGGAGTTTCTCCTCAAGGACCCAATGTGCACCCAACGCAGTCAGGCGGATGGCGAGGAAGAAATGATCAATTCCAAGATAGGAAAAGATGAAGGCCCAAAGGTTAGAAATGATCCTCAAGAACTTCAAAGTTGAAGAACAACATCAAGGAGGAAAATCATCGTTGAGTGGGAGAAAGAAGTTGTCACCTTGGAGTCAGATCGAGAACGTGCCTGCCATGCCAGAAGTTGAAGCTGTTTGATCAAGTCTGCAGTCAAGGACAAGAACAGTGCGAATGCGTCTATGAACAGGAATCTTCTAGAGGGATGATGGACATTAATGGCTCATTTATTAGCCCACTCCTCTTGGTGGCAGTTTTTAGGGTGAATCTTGTTTAGGGCTGAGGTGGCACAGTCTAGGCCATCCGGCCGATTGTAATCTGAGCCGTCCATTGGACTAGGCCATCTATAAAAGGGGCATCCCCCCTCATTTGTACCTTCATGAGATTAGGTAGTAGAGATTAGAATAGAGAGATAGCTAGGTGATAGCTTAGAGGTAGTTTAGTATAGATTGATAGGATAATTTGAAGAGGAGGGAAAGTTTTCCCTTGAAAACTTTGTAAGAAATTGTTTTGAACACTCAATAAAAAGAGTTTTCATTGATGATGAATTTCATCTTTTGTTGTGAGTAGCTAGCAAGGTTTCTTCGTCCTTCTAATTCGAATAGTAGCTTAAAGTAGAATAAATTTCATTTCATGCATGTAGTAGATAGGAATTGTGGAATGTGGTCTTCAATTTGAGCAAACTTCGTCTATCCATACCACTAGTGTGTTCGTTGATGGTGAATGCGCCTTGTGTGGTCAATTGGAATATTGTGTACTTAACTTCGATCATGATTTGTATGTTTATATGCGTCGTTGTGATGGTATTATCATGCTAAGTTGTGATCTGAACACCTTGAGCTACTCCTCTGAAGATTGCACCGGTTCTGTGGAGGCTGTCCGAAACGAGGCAAAGCAGAGCCTGGTTGAAGTCTGCAAGAATTGATCAACATGTCCCACGCCTTAGAATAAATTTAGACTCTCTAAACCTTGCAACCACTTTAAATTCAGTATTTTCTGTTTAGTATAGGAAACTTGTGCTTCATTGATAAATCCGTCGAATTGTGAAAACCCCTTCCTCTGCTGTTGAACAATTCCGTAAGTCCCCTTGAAATACCAGCAAATCACATCGAGCCAACTGAGACTATTCGCACTGAAGGAACTTTGGAGTTGAACGCACGAACTCTCTCGCAATCTTAGTGTGTAGGATACTTTGATCAAGAGAGAATAGGGTAGCCGTTGGCGACTTTATTCTGCGTTGGTGCGGTCACGAAAAACACATCAACAAGTCTCAGGTATGAACCCTGGCCCCTGGGCATACCCAGGGCAAGCCTTGTAAAAAATACTTTTATTTTTGAAAAAACAGATTTTTAGGTTCAACTAATTGCTGTTAAGCTCTTTCAATTTTCTTCTCATAAAGGTGTTTTTTCAATTGCAGTTAAGCTAGGTAAATTTTCTTCTCATAAATCATAAGTGTCCACAAAAGGGTTGTGTCTAGGCATGAACTTGTTTTGAACATATGAATTCTGAGCGGTATCTATGACACATTTTTCCACCATACACTGAATTTGTATTCTATACTTGCTACTTGAATCGATCTTTCATAGCTTGCACAATAGGCTCTAGATTCTACTATTCATCCAATAACGATGCCACTCGATATGCACAGACAGAGGACATAAATATTTGACTATATAATTGAATGGCAGCTATACTTAGGCCTCTGCGCAGGAAGTGCAGCAGCAAACATAACACATACTGCTCTTTATATGGTTCTTTAACTTTTCCTTGATACTAGGGTTACGGATGAATCACATATCTATCAATAACTTTGAATTCTTGTAATTTTTAGATACATAGCAGTCTTTGTTCATCAAATGTTCATATTTAGCCACTCACGGCTTATTGCAACCTCTGAAGTCTGAAATTTTGTAACAGTATTTCCTTCAATATCATGGCTTATTGTAACCTCTGAAGTCCGAAAATTTCAGACTTAAGAGGTTACAATAAGCCGTGAGTGGCTAAATATGAACATTTGATGAACAAAGACTGCTATGTATCCAAAAATGTTCATATTTAGCCACTCATGGATTATTGTAACCTCTGTCTGAAATTTTGTAACAGTATTATATATATATATATAAAATTTTATATGAATTTATTATATGTTTCTTATTTGTATTTATATAATGGATATAAAACGTGTTTCTCATTTTAGTATATATATGTACCCAGCTGTAGCAGTTCTGGAAAAAAAATGCCTAACTGCTGAATGCAAACCTGAATCCTAACACGAACTAACAGCATAGAATATTTTCCATTAATAGCATCAATCGTCTGAGAAATGAATTATTGGCTTTCTTCTTTCTGGACTAGCTTGCTAGCCAAAATCCCAGCTTTCTGTTGCAATCACACATACAGACATATATCCTGAAAACTATGAACTGATTCATCTTTCAAACCAGATTATTAACTTCTTGATGTCTTCCACAATCATCCATGCCTTGCACAAGCTTGAATGATATGAATCTTGTAACTGATTCTATTGAAATGACACTGATGTGTCACATCATTGTTGATGTGGCATTCAGTAATATGCTATTGCAAGTGCTCTGCTGATGTGGAAGAAAAAAATTAGCAGGGACTAAGATGTGTAGTGATCTGTAATTAGCTATTCCATGAATAAGGAAAATTACCTAACAAGTTATTTTTTCAATTAAAGAAAACAAGGCACCAAAACTCTTAACTCTATGTGAGGGAAAATATTACAGATGACCATAGTTTTTGCAGGTGCGATGGCAGATACAAAGAGTAAAATATCCCATCTCTGATCTATCAACGTATATCAATATGAAATCATTATCTCTCAGAGGTTTTGGTAAACCTAGTACAGTCCATGGTAAATTTTTCCTATGGTTTACTTGGTACTCAGAACTGCTATACAATCCAACGTTTTGGCTCCTTCCATTTGGTAAACTGACAAATGCTCATTTTCACTATATATGCTAATGCCTTGAGGCAATGTATATCACTAATATTGTTCTTGTACCAAAATCCAGGTCTCCCCTCTCACAAAATGACCATATGAATCACAAGTGTACAATTTTCGGACCAAATTTTGTTGGATGAATTCGCTGGGAACACAACTTCTTTCTCCTGAATAGAAATTCCTAATATGAGGACCGGCTTCTGTCACCTGTCAGTGGTTCTTGACAAGCCTTCCAAATTTGAAAATTTCTGCAAAGTTCATTTCGTTTAAATAAAATCCTTTAATACTTTCAAGACCCATCACTTCCACTGACATAGTCGCCAACAATGCAACTCTTCATCAGCCACTCTTATCTGTTTTACCAATCTGTATTTTTGAACATATATGTAAGTACTTCACCCATTCATATGCTTTTGGTTTAATTTTACTGGACCGTTAATGAACTTTGTAGCACTTGATAATCTGTGAGACTTGCGAGAACCTGAATGAGCCAATTTACTATGATTTTGTTAGGACTAGGGGACTAGGTGTGTTTTACACTTGGAAAGCCCTAGGTGTAGTCTACTTATTTAATATTTGTAATGCTTTAAATAATGTGTCAAAATGGAAAAGGGCGTTCCACTTCGATGGAATCTTTCAATTTCATAGATGGTACTCTCTGCCATGTGTCATTGGTCTTATGATGATTGTAAGAAATTGAGTTGAGGGGTTATTAGGTGGACTATGACTAGCATCTTTGACTGGCTATTTATAGTGTAAGAGATAATTATTACACCTACATGGAGCATTTGGGAATTACTTTGACCTGACTTGGTTCTGGAAGTCAAACTGCTCAGTTGGAGTTACATTTTATTTAAGGAGGAGTTACACTTCAAAGTGAGGAGCATGGGTTGAATGTGGGCCACCTTGACTTGTCTTTGGCTCATGGTTTTGAGCCCATGATTTTGGAAAACCATTCATGGTTTTGTTGGTCTCCTTGGCCTATATATACAAGGCTTGGGATTGAGATATACTGTCTCGTTTTATGTATGGTTATGCTATTGGAATTCCTCTAGGATTGAGAGTGTTCATCTCCTGTAAAGATCAAAGCTTGATACTGTATTGTAACTTGTAGTCACTGATAATACATTTATTTTGGTGCTTTGGAGGCTAGGTTTTTCCCTTTGTAGGGTTTTCTTAAGGTGTATTGTTTTCACTTTTAGTGAGGTGGTTTCCATTCTTCTTCTTTTATCTTCAATTCTTGTTCATTTCTTTGCTGCTGTTACTATGTTGGAATGTTACTAAAATTTATATAGATCAGATAACTTGTAACTCTCTCCTCATAAGATTAAGTAGGAAACTATTTTCATATTTCCTTTCAAATTCTTATTTGATGGTATAATCATTTATTTGTCCCAGTAAAAACTTTGATGACTGTAGCTCATTCAAGGATTATTCTATTATTTAGCCTAGGCATATATTCTTGAAGGAGATTTTTATTTACACCATTTAAGTCCTCCACTTTCCCTCCTTTAAAATTGACATCTCTAGAGATCAACATAGTGAGGAGCTAAGTTTCATTTTACCTTTTATCTGACAATTCTTGAATTTTAGTTGTGCTTGAATTAAGTTTACTGACCATAGATTTCATGGTCATATGCTCCTCATTTCCAGAGTCAAATGATTTTTTCCACCAACTTCTCCTTGATTTGTATTTTAAATACGAAAATCTGCATTCTTCTTTGTCTGATTTCCTTTGTGGAAAAATTTCAAGCAAGTCCTTAGGCTTAATTGGACCATTGTTTGTTTCTTGAAATTCAGTTGCTTGCACTTCCATGTAGGGAGCCTCTTGTCCAAATGGAGAAACCAATTGTTGCTATTGTGTTTTGTTTCTTGCAATGTTTTCAGTTAATGTTACTGATTGGATAAAATTGAGCTGGTTATGTGACAACTTTATGGAATAGACCTCATTTTTAAATTCAATATCCATGTGCTCAAAAAAATAAAGTTCAGTTTAATCCTTTGTTAATTTTGGAGTATAACTTGCAAAAGACGTAATGGCTACATGCTCAAGGGCTACATGTAGTGGGGTTGAGTGTATGTATGCAATTATTGTTGTAAAAGGTAGAGAAGGGCAACGGCAGCATTCTAAGAAACAATATTGAAAAGTAATACTATTGGCTATAAGAACATTTTAGATTATGCTATAGGGAACAGTATATGCTATAGGAAGTAACAAAAAAATAAAACTGGCTATAGGACATGATAGAAAACAATACTAGCTACAAGAACAGTTATACTGTTGACAAGAACAACAAATAGGAACAATTCATAAAATGATAAGATTACTATTGTTGAAGCAATCACGACTATTAAAATAACTAATGCGATTTTCAATAGCTGCACATCTAATGTAAAACTTGTTACACTTATTATATCACTCCAACATAAATATAATTGTTTTAACAACTGCAAACTAAATTACTCCACACGAACTGCAAACTTATGAATGAACCAAATTATACAACAATAAATAAAGGAACAACTAATTATCAACAAACACAATTTGATAAGTGGGTCTTACCTTGCATTCTTGTGATGAAGATGATCTTCTGCTAACTTAAGCTAATAGGTTTGCTTCAGATCTTTAATCATTTATTTCACCATTAAACTAAGAACAACATATCACTTCCAATGACAACACTATATTATTAACTCGTCAAGTACATATTTCACACCATTACCCCATATTTTTATAGAGGAGATAACGTGTAATAGTTTAGTAAATATTTGTCCAATTTGTTAGGCCGATAGCTTGTACAAAGTAACAAAAGACAAGCTTCAAATGACAAAGATTTAAAACAAGTAGTCATTTTTAACAAAAATTCTAAATATTCATAACCTCCATGATATATGCTTGTTCCTCAACCAACTGGAGATTAATAGTGTTTCCAACAGCCACAGATACATATCAGCAATTCCCTTCACTTGTCGTCTCCACTGCTATAGGAACTGTTGAACCTTTGTCATGTTATATTCAGGCAGAACTGGCAGCTGTGATTATTAGTAGATAAAATTAAGTACATATTTCAACTGTTTTATCTTAAACTTGATTAAATATTTCTTATTTATATTAAGCGTATAATTAGCTTAAAAGGTAGGGGATTTGACATTAGAAGGAATAATGGTTGTCAATTGGATAGAGGTAAAAGGTTAAATATATGGAAGAACTGAATACAAATTTTATCCTCATTAGTTACCAATTGCATTGGCCCCCCTCCCCCAAAAATAAGAACACAAAAATAATCTATTGTAAATGGTTTATTCAAAAATTTGGGAAGCAATAAGAATGTTACCGCATTCTTAATTAATAGGACAAATGTCAATTTTATTGAAATTTTTCCAACACTGCTTGCAGTAGACTGTTGTGTGGGAAGGATTTGCTATAGCTGGCTCTTGCGGTTTAAACTATTTGTTTTTCTGCTTTTTATAGCATGTTAGTTTCTTTGTTCGAAAATGCAACCTTTACAATTGCAGGTTCAAGGTTGAAAGTGAAAATAAGAGATTTGTGCCCTCAACTCCGCGCTTTCATAGCTTTGCTATAAGCATCTTTAAAATCTTGAATGACGAAGAGCTCAAGTTCTTTCCAAATATGTAAATGCAAACCTTCTCAGTATTTTAACATGTCTTATGTATCGCTTGAGATCCTTAAGTTATACAAATGATGAAATTCAGTTGTAGTCAGGAACTTTTATCTAGCTTTTCATTCAAAATTTGCTGTCGAATATATTATTTCCATTCAAAAGTTAAATTCCCTCTCATAACTTTGAACTCTTTTCAATTTGAGATACGAAGCTTTCCCACCCTAACAATGCTTGTCCTGGCATCTCTAGCCTACACACAATATTCTTTGAACATATGTATAACATTAACAAGCCAAATATGGCTCAACCTGGCTCAACCATTTGTATACTTTTTTTTTCATCCAATTGACCAATTGTCAGCTTCATCTGCATCCAATTTACCATCTGATGGTACAATTTCTTTCTTCTTCTTCAACTTAAAAGATTTTAAGAGAATTGAAGCATAAACATTTTGGCTGACAAGTTCTCAATCTTTTGATGGATAAAAATATTGTTGGAACTTGGTGTTGCTTGCAATGATGTTGAGCTCAAAAAATGTGACAAACCTAGGAGAATGGAAGCAATTAACTGGGTCATTAGAGCTCTTTAGTCCTGTTGATGCGTGTTTTATGACACACCAAACACTCTAGAATAAAGTGTCCAAAGACGCTCTATCCTCTCTTGAAAAACTACCTTGTATGCTAAGATTGCAAGAAAGATCATACGGCAATTCCAATGTTTCGTAAGTTAGGTGTGGATAAGCTCTGTGGTCGTCGTGATTTTCCGGTAACACAAAGGGATTTACTCTAGTAAGTTACTCAGAAAGCAAAGAATTGAATGTTGTATTATTTTTTGGAATTTTCTGATTTTAGATAAAAAAGTGAAAAAGGAGTAAGGGTTTAGAAATCCTACACTATTCCTATGAAATCAAGAGACGGTAAGGATTAAGTGAAACTAAAAAAAATACTTTGTTTCGCCATGCTAAATGACAACTACGCAAAGCAAGTGCAATCTTCTGGGATTTGTGCTTAAGATTTCTTTTCTACGAACAACACCATCAATAGAACAACATTATTCGAAGTAAACATTGAAGCATCCACATCAAAAGCTCAGTCTAACTTTATGCATTGAATGGAAATCGTCCATTCAAAGAAAGTATGAACAAAGTTTCACTAATCTTTACTATCAATCTATCAGTCCCTTAACATACATTCAAATAAAATTCTAATTTGAATCTACTCTACGAGGAAGAGAAATATGCAACCATGCAACCATTTGACAATGAAAGGATTCAAAGCATCTCATGCATTATGAACTTTATTATCAAAATAGTTTTCAGCAACAATTTCATAGAACTCTCTTATTCTCTATTCTCTATCTCCTATCCTCTATGCTGTATTATATATGCTCTACCTCTTCTATCTCCTATCTTGTATCTATCAAAATGAGAGAGTGAGGGGGGGTTTATATAGAGTTTCAAGAATACAATGAATGGCCAAGATCAATTCAAGATTAGCGGCCCAGATTTAAAATAACAAAACCCTAATTAGGGTTGCCCAAATAACAATCGGTTAACTACAGAGAAGTCATCCATTAGGAGTTGCGTCCTTATCCACTTCCATAGCACTACGTTCAATGAACCTAGACACGATCACGCTGACTTCCTCAATGGTGATGTCCGACACTATGTTAACTTTGTATTCCAGCAAGTCCAAACTATTTGCACACTCTGCAAAAGCAATCACCCATTTTGATTCATGCAGCAGGAAGGTGTCTCGGACGGTCAAGAAGCTGAATGCCTTAGTCAAATTTTCTTTCAGGATTGGCCTGACAGTGGTAGGGAAAATCCTTTGAACTTTATCCTTTAAATTTTTTGACTGCAAGTGTTTTTCTCGGACAATGTCTTTGTCAAGCACATCCGCAACCATTTGGAAATTTTTATTCTGGATTCCTCTTGTTCTTCAATTTTAGCACCATCTTCCTTCACTCTCTCCAAGACTTCTCCTTGTGAAATCAGCGCATAATACTAGTTGCTGAAATCATATGCAGCTCCTGCTTCAATGATCTTCTCATCAATCAATCTTTGCTTTGGAATTCCCTTTATCTCTCGAAGACATGGAATAATTTTGCTTTGAATGTCTTGGAGGCCTTCCCATGCTTCCACTAGGTTGTGATAGCAGAGAGGAAGTTTGCCCATAAACATATGCCAACTTTTCTGTGAATGCCATTGCCTCTTCTTGCTTTCCTGCCATCCATTCCTTGGTTTCCCTAGTTGTAGTCAATTCCTCTTCAAAATTTCTTACTGGCTCCTATGAAGAGTTTGGAAGTGGAGGGGCTGATTGGTCACCTTGATTGAACGGCCTGGTTAAATGCTGGATGTATTCATTTAAGCGCTCAATCTCCCTTTTATACTCTCTTTTCTTCGCCACTTCTTTTTCCAGCCTGGATTTAATGGTGGCAACAGAGTTATCCAGGTCCTCAACTTCCTGCCCTTTTGTTGTTGGACCAATATCAATGGTTGTAATGGCATATTCATTTGGGGAAATTTCATCTTGCGATTTCTCAACTGTTGGTACTGCAATCTACGCTGTACGGTTACTAGCTTCGTTTCTCTGTATTGTAGAAAATTTCTTGGCTGGCTTTTTTGTAGTAGCCTGTTCTAGCCTCACCAAGAAGTCTACAGTATCATCTTCCTCTGGTATCTCTGTTGGTACCTTCATTTTCAGCCTTTCTTTCAGCCAATCTGGGATTGTCGGCTGTTCAATTTCATCTTCCTGATTATCTTGAATGTCTTGCATATCCTGAATTTCCTACATAGATGGGACTTCCTGAATTCCCTTGAGGGCGGAAATCATTTCCTCTTGGAATTCTCCTTCCATAATATCCATATCATCATCTAACTCAAGAATCTCTGTGCCTGTAGGGGAGTGATGATCATCATCTTCCAACTGTATTGGCTCC
Source organism: Sequoia sempervirens (assembly GCA_007258455.2). Lineage (NCBI taxonomy): Eukaryota > Viridiplantae > Streptophyta > Pinopsida > Cupressales > Cupressaceae > Sequoia > Sequoia sempervirens. The sequence goes on along the minus strand of VDFB02273151.1, from coordinate 185,206 downwards.
ATATCCTTTTCTAGAACTTGCAAAGGAAATCTGACTTGTCCCCATGACTCTTCCTCCATGATCAATATCTCATCCATATTTATGGATGTGGTTGAATGAAGGGCTTTGGATTTTTGTTTCTCCTGAGCAAGTCCCTCATCTGTTGCCTTCTTTTTGTTTTGCCTTGTAGAGTCATCTATCATTTCTTTTCTCTTCTTTGGGTTGGCAGTCTCGGTTAGTTCACTTCCCTGAGATGCACCGGCATTCGAAGAACAAGACTCTGCCTCACCCATCAAGTCATATGTAAATGGCACATTCCTTTGATGTAAAATTTGCACTTGTTGGTCTATCCACCATCGTGAATACTTGAACACGGGGCTCATAAAATTTGTTAAGTCACTAAGCTTTGGCTCAGACCATCTCACAGGAGGAAGCGACTGCCTTTCATCAAAGCCCGACTGCATGTACACTCCATCATCTTCAAGTTGATCAGGTACACGGAAGAGCTCTGTTGTCTTGATCATATCCACCGACAGTCTTGACCATAGTCTTTTCCTCACGTCAAACTCATCAGCAACATTCGCTCAGAAGTCTTCTAGTTCAACTTCGTGTTTATATTTCCTCCTGTCCACAATTCCAATATGATGAAGTGGATCAAAGTCAGCCCTGGACTTGTAGGAAGTGAACGGGTACCATTGTATTTCCAATCTGGCACTTTCTGCTGCTTGCGCCGATGGACAAGATTCTAACATGTTTCCAATAAAGAGTGGAAAAGTGACGGCTGCTTTCTGCTTTGGCCTTTGAATATTTTGATATGTCTCTAGTTGCCTCAGAACCTCCAGCAGAACCATTCTATTGGTGGGATAAATCAGCAACTTGTAAGGGTGACCTATGAATCCTTGAATTCTAATGTATGTGAATCTAGGAAACTGGATAAACTAGTATCCATATCTGCTGATTAAACTTTTGGCTTCACAGGTGAGCCTTTGATGCATTCCTCCTTGGAGTATTCTGGTGATATACATGAGAAAGGCATCAGGCGCCCGTCTAAAGTGTGATTTCTCGCTCAACTGCAACTGAGGATAGCAATCGTAGGACTTGAATTCTCCCTCGCCATTACCAACTACGCCTTTGCAAATTAGGCCAGCATATCTGTAGGTTCTAGCAAGCAAATATATAACATAGGAACTCATGTGGAAGGTTTTGGTCCTCTCCAAGTTGATTATCTGCCCGTGGAGACTATCACTGATCATCCTTGACCAGTTGAACATTTTTACTCCGAAAGTTATTTCATCAATGAAATAATACATCCAAGTTTCAAAGGGTGCACCCTGAGGATTGCCCACCATTCTGTTTAGCAGCAAAACAATGTCGTCGTACTCTTCCTTAAAATCAATTCTGGACAACTTCTTGGGCATCTTTTTGGCAGTGGGTCTAGGCTTCACCAACCATGACTTGTTCATGTTTGATGCACAGAGGTCTTGTTGATCTTCATAAAGTTTCCGTGCATCATCCTTGGTTCAGTAAGATGTTCCGTGATAGGTTGGGATTCCAAATGCTTCCTATATAGCCAGCTCTCCCAAGTATGCTAGTACCCTTCCGTCAGGTGTTTCAATCTGTCTTTCTTGTGCATTATAGTGCAATGCACATTCCACCATGAGTTTCAGACATTCTTTTGCTGCCGGAAATCCTGCTACTTGGACAATGCCATTCCGCATCATCCGTTGTGCAATTGGCGTGGGCAAGAATCCATCACTTCCATACATCCTCTTTTTAAAATCATCAAAATCTACGTGACCGAGATTGGTGTCCACGATGTTTTTCCATTTAGAGTTGATCTTGGACTTTGGCTGCGAACCCTTGTTGGCAAACTTCATTTGTATATTCCTCGAAGGTTCTCCTTTGTCTGTCATAAATCTGCAAAGATGCACAAAGAGAATATTAAAGTTCTGAATTTAAATTCCATTATTTCGAAAAATATATTCCAGCCAATTGATAAATTAAATTTTGAGAATGATCATGTTGGAAATGAAAGAATTTATCCAATAGATAAATGAAGTTTTGCCAGAATAAGATGAAGAATGTAAATCTGCCTGATATTCTGGAAAAAATAAAATGGAAAAGATTACTGTGCTACTTGGATAAATTCGCCTTTCTTCCTTCTGCTTCAACTTCATTACTTTCTTCAAAACTTTTCTTCTTGCCTTAGACAAAATTACTTCTCACAATTTTGTTTTCGAAAGAGGAGTGATTAAGAAATGAGAAGCAAAGCCAATTATAAAGATGAGAAGTTCGACCCATTTAGCAAAATCTGCTTATTTCTATTTAATCTAGTTTGAACTTGGCTTGCACTCCTCTCTCGAATGGCAATTTTGATCTCTAGTACCAGTTTCAAGGAAAGTTTCTAGTCTGGCGCCACTTCAGTGAAGTCCTTTTGTCTTTTTTCCAAAATTCGAATTTCTTCTCTTTGGTGTTGGAAAATTAAAATAAAATTAAAATTAAAATCTCCATGTGTTATTTTCCAGCCTTTTAATTATTTTAATTATGGAATTTTATTTTTATCCTAAGGCGAATTTGATTAAATTTTTCTAAGTCATTTCTTGTCTTTGCCTAAGGCGAATCTTTTTTCTCTTGTTAATTTTGCCATAATTTCTCGTAATTTCCCAAGTCTTTGGCGAATTCCTTCAGTTTCTAGGCATGTCGTTTGGTATTTTAATGTCTCAATGTTTAGACTTAGGCAAAGATTTTCAATTTTCTCCATTTCTCTAAGTAAGGCGGACTTCATCAAGTGTCAGGCAGGCTCTTTATGGGATAGGCGGACTTGCTTAAGTGTTTGGACATGTTCTCTTGAGTTGGGCGGACTTGTCTAGGTATTACGCCATGTCTCTTTGAGTGGGGCGGACTTTCCACTACTTTGTGCCATGTCTTCTCTTGGAGGGGCGGACTTGTCCAATGTCCATGCCATAACACATTCTACATGGGGCGGACTTTGCTTAGAGTCAAGCCATGATATATTCTCCATGGGGTGGACTTAGCTCTTGATCAAGCCATAACTCATTCTAGCTTGGGCAGACTTGGCAAGGTATTGAGCCACTTCTCTTGGGCGGACTTTACCCATGTTCATGCCATTCCCTTTTCTTCCTATGGCAGACTTGTCCATTGCCTGTGCCATGATTCTCCCTTGGAGGGGTGGACTTGTCCAATGTCCATGCCATGTCTTGTTCTTTATGGGGCGGACTTGTCTCAAGCTTGTGCCATGATCAATACTTAGGCGATTTTCTGGCCTTCCTTTGGTTCATCTAAAATTTCACACTTATTTCCATTTCGGGGTCTTCTGAAGATGACATTGCTGAAACCATGACCCGGGCACTTTCTAAAGATAGAAACCTTCCCAAAATAGAAACTTTCCAAAAATAAATCCCTAAAAAATAGGAAGTCCAAAATAGGCTAAAAGTGCCAAAAATAACCCGGGCACTTTCTAAAGATAGAAACCTTCCCAAAATAGAAACTTTCCAAAAATAAATCCCTAAAAAATAGGAAGTCCAAAATAGGCTAAAAGTGCCAAAAATAAAGTCCCTAAAAAATAGGGGGCCAGAGTGAAAATCCCAAAAAAGTAGGAGGTGTCAGAATTGACTCAAACGACAGGCGATCCTCGTCCTCCAGGCCTTCTAAGCATTCTGATGATGTTTGTGCACTGATTTGGGCTCAAATTCTTTACTTGGCTCGGGTGACCCTTCAAAAAACTCAAACTCTAAACTCCCAAACAGAGATCAAATGAAACTGAACCACAACGGCAAAGCCCTAAAAAGCAAACCACTAGGATCCCCATTTGTAATGGGGCAATGTGTGAAATAGGTCACAACAAATCCTTCGTAAAAATTGATCTGCAATTTAATTATGTTCACTGATTTGATTATTTCTTCATTCTATTTGAGGAATTTCTTTTTAAGCAGTCATTATGGATGCTTTTTGGGGTCTCAGCATGTCTTGGGCTTCTTGAAAGTAGCAGTTTTGATTTTCTCTTTCTTCTAGGCTGGCCCCTTGTCTAGATCATCAAGTAGATTGTTAAGACTTGGAAGTAAATTTCAACATCTATATGTAGGCTCCAAGGAAGAGCAGCCAGAAATGTGCTGTTAAACAAAAATTGGTGTACTGCAATGTTACCAATTATTAAAACAGGAGTTTATGAAACAAATACAAAAAGAATGATAACATAAAGATGCATTAAAAATTTGAGAACAACATTTACTTCATAAAAACACGTATTGATCTATTTTCAAAGTACATATTGTCTTCATAGTTCTGCCCTTGGTTCCAGATCAATGATCTAGCTTATACACTTTATCTATAAAGCTTTTTCACTCTTTCAGGCTTTTATCTTCAGAACCATTGCTCTTCTCAATAAAAATAGAGAAAAAAGAAATATTAAAAAAAGGTTAAAAGGCAATCATTTTTTAGATTGCGTTAATTGACTGTCTCTCTTAACACATCCTCATAATGAACACTCTGCCCACCAGAGAATACAAAGTGCTTTCTTCTTCCTTATCTTCTTTTTCAATGTTTTAATATTGTTTTCAAGTCTCCAGCTGAAATATTTTCCTTAACTAATGAAAATCAGGAAATTTCAAAAAGCATCGAGATTTACATTCTAATGAAATAGTGCTCATGGGTTACTCCCTTAACCCATTAAACCATCTATTTTTTTCTAATGTACATTGGCTAGTTAGGTTCTGGAGTCCGTTGAAGAAGAAGTCCGAGCTTGTGAAGAAGAACTTGCATCCGAACGAGCTGAAATGCAAATAAAGGATCAACAAATAGACAGGTTTGAGAAACAAAGTTGGGAAAGCCGTAATGAGGGTCTTTTCTTCCAGAGACTTTATGCTCCTACCAAAAAATTAAAGGAAATTCCACCCGATAAAAGGAAAACCATTCAAATGGAAGCTGACATACTCAAGAAGGTCACAAAAAAATCACTTAATTCTAGCATCAGAAGAAATCTTTATCTATTCCTGGTACTTGTGCTCAGCTTTGGATTAATAAATGCCATTGCATCGGGAAATGCAGAATGGCCAAAGCTTGCACTGTATGTAGTACTTATTGTGATTTTAGTTACTCAACTAACTTATGAAACCACTTTCTCATCCAAGGACAAGTAAATAAACTACTGGCAATGTACTGAAGTTCTTCCAGGGGCTTGGTACATGAGAATCTTTGAAACTTGTTCTCAACTGATGGAGATACTAGCTATGCAGCCATGCTCCAGACATTTAAATTCTGAAAGGATGGCGGCTTGTTCAAATAATTTTTAATGGAAGGATGAAGGAGGCCTTCTCATTTGTTTCTTGTTAAAAATTTTCAAGCAGATGGATATGGCTGATAGATGATGAAGAATACATACATAAATAAAAGTTAAATTGATCAATGTAATATAAATGCATTTTTATGATTTCATTTTCACCTTTTGTAATGTTAAATCCATTTTGGTTTGTCCCAACTCAACTATATGCTTTTGACATACCTATTGAGGTACATTGCTTTTTCTTTATTGACCAGTGCATGAAAATGTAGCACTTGCATACTAAGTAGATGTAGTGATATGGGCAAGCTTAAGGTGGGGCTGAGCTTCAAGCCTTCAGGAGCTACAGGATTAAATTCTCTCATAAACATAGCAGGTTTGTGCACCTAGCGAAAAATGGCTCTAGAGCCAGATTAAATTCAACTGATACTTGATGCCTGCTGAGATAGAGGTCCTTTCTGTAAAGAATTCCATCCATTTTTGTTTTTGACTATGGTTGCACATTTTATTAAGATAATCAACTGCAATGAAATGCCTAATGATCCTGAATATAGTTTCTCTAAATTTTTGTGGACAAGTTGTATCTTGGCAAGACTTATTCCTCTGTTGAACCATTCGAGAATAAGCAACACACAACTTCCTCACACAATTACAATCAAGTTATCAACCCACCTCTTCCCCTGCCTCCAATTCCCCCACCTTCCACTCCAGTGCTCCCTTTCTCAAGCAGGAGGCTTTCGCATCCTCCCTTGTCATGGCCGCTGCCCTAAACCCTTTCCACACCCTTAAACAATTTCAGATCTGTACTTTCACAAAACACAGACCATCAAAATAAGGAAGATTTATAAAAAATCTTCCAATATCATGCCAACTGTGCCACATCAAGACTAACTTTCCCCTTGAAAAAAGGAAAATGGTTTCTGCAAAAAAATGTTTGCCCCTCAAGGTCTCTTCTTTGTAGGTGACATGGAACACTGCCTTTGGTTACTTATCGATAAAGTTTTTATCTTTAAATTTATGTGAGTCTACCCTGGTCCCTATATCCTTATAGTATGTATCATCAGCAATTGGAATCCTGTGGACTCAATTGACATCTTGGTGATGCCAAGAAGATACTTCATGGCCATGTTCAGCTCTCAACAAGAAATAGATGAAGCTTTCCAATGTAGACCATTATTCATGAGAAAATCTGATCGTTTCATGAAAGACTGGGTCCCTGACTTCAACTGCAGAAATGATTTACGAATGTGTTACTGGTTTGCGTTTGTTTACCCCTTCTCCCCAATGAGTGCTAGCATGGAACATGCCTAAAAAATCCAACTGCAGAAAAGATTTACGAATCTGCTATTGGGAAATATGTTATGGCATCACAGTTCACAAAAAATCTAAGAGTCCTAAACTATGGTACAATCTGTCTCTAGACCTGGATAAGCCACTTCTATATAGAATCGTACTGGATATGGGTGGAATTGAATAGGGAAAGCCTATTGATTATGAGAATATAACATTCAATTGGTAAACCAATCATGAACATGGTCATTTTGCAAGGGTTTGCCCCTTCATCAAATCACCATCCCCAGTTCATAAGAAAGAGCAATTACAAGCAAAAGCCATGTACACAGAACATTGGATAAAAGCTCGCAACAAGAAACAAAATTCCATAGGGCATACACCGGAAGTAATAAGCCTAATGAAAAAAGCAAAGATATTGTACTATAGTCAATTCATTTGGAGCCCTAGAAGTTATGGAGGTCAATAATCCACATCAACCTATAGAAATATCGCAAGATGATCCTGTCCTTAAAAATACACTCAACAGTGAAGCAAAACCAGCACTAGGTATGCAATTGAATCCCACCCTATTCCAATGATAACAAAAAATAGAGGTCAAAGGGGAAACATGCAACTCTAAAACAGATCTCATTCCTTTACCCAGCACTCTATGGCAGGCCGTAGGAAGCTCAATCACACCAAAAAAATTGAAAAACAACAAAGGAAAACATAGAAATGTCAGCAGATCCCTGTACCAACAAACTATGGATAACATGATACAAATATGAAGTTCAGAAACTGCAGATTAGCTACACATCAGTGAAGAATCCATCTCAACACCATACTCCTTATGAAGATCATATCATGGAACATAAGAAGAATATGGTTGACCAGAAAAAGCTGTTTTCCTTAATGATCTTTTCATTCTGAACATGTTGATCTAATTCTCTTAAAAGAAATCAGCAGGATTGACAACTCTTAACCAGCCAAATTAAGAGGCATTTGGGGAGTAAGCATAGTATTTTGAGACTAAGACTGTTTGCCCACTAGCATCTTGCTAGATACGATCTCAACTGCCAAACTACTTTTCCTTGGGGCTTGCAGCCGACCCTCTACTCTATAGAGATCTCTGCAGATGTCACAGTTGTAAAAACCTACATTGACATCTCAGAAATTACTGCATCCACATACTCAACAATCTCAATTGTTGGATTCAAAACAATGCCCATGCCATCATAGTAATGGGAGACTTCAACACCATTAGAACCACTACAAAAAACAAGGTAAGCCACTGGTTCAATCAATGAAGAGTTGAAGCTCTAAAACAATCTGGAGATGGACACTAATCTGATTTAACTTAACTATAACGAAGGATCCTTCACTTGGTCTAACAATAAAAGGGAACAATATATAAATGAAAAGATAGACAATTTTTTTTTTATCGCAGACATGAGAATATAATTGAAATGGAAATTATACATTACCAAGTCCACTCTTTTTTATCACTGATAAATTAATCTACAAATATCCAATGTGGAGAATCGTGCATCCAAAATAATCCTTCAAATTATTGTGGCTCACGAGTAAGGATTTTACTGCACACATCCCAAAATGGTGGCATAATGCACCACAAAGAAGGGGCTGCCAAATGTTCAGCTACTTGGTAAACCTAAACCAAATCAAAGCCCAAATCAAGCTTTGGCACCCCATATATTTTGCAAATGTCTTCCAACAAATCAAACACGTTAAGGTCAAACTTCAAGACATGCAACTCCACAAAAGAGACCACGGATTCAACAAGGACAGAAAGGAAAACTAAAAATTAATTCTTCTATTATCCACTCTACAACAAAGAGGTGTGTTGATATCAAGGGGTGAGAGATTAGAGGATGAAACTTGGAGACTCCAATACCAAGTATATTATTACTATAACCTTAAATAGGATATTTCTTTGCAATTTTCTTTTAGGGGATTATATCACCCTACAAGAGGAGAAACTAACGTTTACTATGTAATTTTTTTCAATGAACTATTTCTTTTTGAGCCACCAAAGTCAAATTATCAACAAAATGTTAGGTACTGTACAAATTTTGGAAGCTGAAAATATAATCTTTATGTTGTCCATTACAAAAGACAGGCTTAAGAGTATTGTTTTCTCTTTCAACTACAACAAAGCCCCACAACTTGATGAGTTCACTGCTCATTTTCCTTAACCATTATGTGACAATCAAAGATGAATTACTACTACTAGTAGGAGAATCATAAAAAACAAACAAATCAACAATATAGCTCTAATTCCAAAGGAGGCTCAAGCCTAGTAGTTGGAAATTCATGGGTCAATTGTAGTGTGCAATATGTCATACAAAATAATCTCGAAAATTATTGCTCAACTAATGAAAACCCTCCTATCAAGAGCAATCAACTTTCATCTCAAGAAGACAAATAATGGAAAACATAATCACAATACATAAAATTTTGCATTCCCTAAAAAAGGCCTACGATCCTAATTATATTCGACATTTTCAAAACCTTTGACAGATGTAATTGACAACTTTTTGAGAAGACAATGCAAAAATTTAGCTATAGTGTTCAAATCATCTATTGAATTAATAGTTGTATAAAGGTATCACATCCATAGAAAACATCATGTAGAAACATAACCACCTCTCTCCACAAGGAGATTAAGACAAGTTGAACCCTAAGCCTAGCCCTTTTTATTTGAGTGGAGCTCTGTGCCACATGAAATGGGCATCTAAAGGAAGAAAAACAACATGATGGTGGAATATCATCTATAGTGGAGGGGGACGATACCCAACTCCCTTCTATTTTTGAATGTCTTACTATCTAGGGAAAAAGTGATTCTTAAGCAAACATAATTCATGGAAAAAACCTTCCTAAACACCTATCTTGAATTCCCATTGCATAAAAAAAATTCAACACAATTGTGGACCAATGTAATTGATAAATCCTAGATTAAAATTGACTAGTGGATGTAGACCTAGTTCAACTTTGCATGTAGAATTTAAATGCTCAAAGCAATTCTCCAAGATAGTTGTTCCAATGCATCATTTTAGAGGGCTCCCTATACCTTACCAAGTAAAGCAATATATACAACCAATAAAAACACATTTTCTTTGCTAAGGGATTGAAAATAGGTTCAAGTATTACAATAAAAAATGATTGAACATTCACAACATGAAGAAATTTAATAATGCTCTGAATAAAACAAACATAGAAAATCCATTGATTTCACCACCTCTAATGGACAAATCATACAAGGAAAATATCTCATACAAAGTTATAACATGTACCAAATGTCTATAAGAACACACATGTATACTACTAAATTCTAATGTAGCATAAACAATAGCATAAATGAATAATAAAGAATCTAAGATGGAGGAAATAAGCACATCTTGTTTGTTGAAATGTTAACTTCAAGCTAGAATATTTTCCTTTTGTGTCAATTGCAAAACTTGCACAAAAGAAGAGAAATAGAGTGTGGCCTAAGGACCTTAATCTATTGATCTCTACCTAGAAGATTATAGACTAAGATTTGGGGAGACTACTAATATGACAATGTGTATGGCAAAATAAATCATACTACTACTATGAGCAATTGATTCAAGGTGTATAAGGAATTCCTATGCAAGAAGGATCAATGGCCTTGTGTACATTTTTAGAGAGACTTATCCTTTTGAAGGCCTAGATTCCATTGTGAAGCAAGTGTGTGGTAACTAGAGTAGAGACAAATTACAAGTGTGAATGAATGCTTGTCACGAATGATACCTAAAGCCCACTTAAATAAAATTCACAAGGGTAAAGAGGACAAAATTGTTCGATGTTAAACTTGTCCTAGTGGACTTGTTTGATTGTGGTGCCCTTGTAGCATTGGGTAGAAGGATAAGGATGAATATGACATGCAATAGTTAATAAGTGATTTTAGGGAGTGCAATGTCCTAAGAAGATGCAAAATGATAGGGATAAGGAAGAATATAACAATTTCTAAGTGGGGACCAAATAGAAGGATCTTGCTTGATTCACCTTCTTGTAGTGAATATATCTTTTGTTTGTGTTATTCATTTATGTTAATATGACTTCACATACACCATAACTTGACTAGATTGTCATTTAGAAAGTTCTACAATGGTATTTACACCCAGGGCTTCAATTAGTGGTGTTAGAGCTTAGTCTTCATTTTCATGTTTTGTAGAACACATTCAGAGTACCTAGGCCTCAATGTTAAACTAGGATTTAACCATTAAAATACTTGCCAACTCATTCCAAGATGGGCAAGCCTATTGTTGTACCCAAACCAAATTTTTTGCTTCACTAAGGCATTTTGCTAAATATAGTCTTAACCTTGTTAAAGTGATGTCAGAAGGTCATTTTTGGGCTTTTTAAATATGGGGCTTGTGTCAGTTTCATGTCAAACTATTATTGAAAAAATTCAAGAAAAGTGAAAATTTGAAGGAAAATCATCAAAATTTTCTATCTTTGAAGAGGGGAGCACATTTTCAAAAGGGCGCCCTATCTTTTAGGGGCTTAGATCCCGTTTTTAGGGTTTGTCACCTCCAACAGGCATTTGTCCGACATCACGTCAGCTTCGCAACGAGCTATCAAGCTTATCAAACGAACTTGTTTCGTGCAAGTTACGAAAGATATAGCGCAAAACGAGAGGAACGACAAAATTGGCTAACACTGGAAAAAAGAGCAGCTTTTGAGAAAGGTGCCCATCTTTTTGAGGTGTCAAATGAAGGTTTTTGACTAAATGCCACCCAAGATGTTTATCTCACATTTGTTCAGGTTTCACGACGCATCCGTCAGTGGGTGAATCTGAGTTACTGAAATGCCTAAGCCAGAGGTCAAACATAGGGTCAAATCTTGGTCAAAATATCAAGGAAAAAGCAAAAGAGCATATTTTCAGAAAGGCGCCTGAGCTTTTGAAGCCTTTAATGCCTTCTTTTTGATGTTCTCAGATATTCAGCTTCTCCGTGTTACGATTAGCTCTCCGTTACCTGTCTCCGTCAGATCAGAAGATGACTCAACAACTTGCAGTCAGAGTTTTAGTGTTATTTTGGTCAGTTCCAGAAATGGCTAAGTCCGGTGGAAAAAGAGCAACTTTTCAAAAAGGCGCCCTTGATTTTCACCCCTCAGATGATGTTTTCTGGGGAAATGTGCCTTTGTAGCTATCATTTGGAATGAGGTCAACTCCGCAGTAAGCTTGTGATCCAATCCTGAAACTTGGTCAGTTAGAAGTTATGAAGGATTTGTTTTTCCCTTCGTACGAGACAGAGATGAGAAAATTTGCCTAAGTTTGAGAAAAAGAGCAGCTTTTGAAAAGGGCGCTTGGATTTTTAACCCTTCAGATCTTAGTTTTATGACATTCAGTCTTAAGGTATCTTTTGATTAGTTTTTGTCCTGCTCTGCGATGCACCTATCAACCATCCAATCAGTGGAGTTAGTCAGCCAGTGTCAGGGGATGAATAGAGGTCTCGAAAGAGGTTTAAATTCAAATTTTCATCAAAATTGGCTAAGTCTGGAAAACGCCTAGAGAGGTCAAAGTTGATTTTTCGAAAAAAGTTGACTGGTGCGCCCTAACTTGAGTTCTGACTTCAGTTAGACTTAACGATTTTTGGGTTGTCATCTCTAGTTCACATTTTGGCATGTTGAGTGTTCTTTCAGTTTGCATGTCCAGTTAACTGACTTTGCATGTTGAGTTAACTTGTTTGCATGTACACTTAACTGAAGTGCATGTTTGAAAATCAACTTGAGTTTGAATGCATGGCGCATTAGTTGAAGTTTTGTGAAGATTTTGTGAAGTTAACACTTCATTATATATTTTTAACTTCAGTCTTCAAAAGGGACGCTTTAGTTAAGAGTTCTAACTAAAGATTTAAAGCATGAATTTTGAATTGTGAAGTATGGCAAATTTAATATGAATTGTCAACTGAAGCTTAATTCGCATGATGCTTTAAATAAATTTTGGCAACCGAAGTCTTAATAAGGCGACTTTAGTTTTAAAGCATGGTGCTTTATTTAGCTTTATTTAGTCTTCAATTAACTAAAATTGAGGTCCAATCACAAGCCAAGCGCAATTTTCAAGGTTGAATGCATTTGCTACGAATTTTGGTGATGAAACTTTATTTATTCAAGTTTAGGAGTTCATTATTTCTTCATTACGAGCTTAGAAACATACATTCTTCTTGAGCGAGCAACAATTTAAAGGTGCTACAGGTGTCATATTTCAGCGTTCTTCATAGCAACGGATTCAGTTTGTTCAGAAGAAGAATATTCCAGACTTTGTTTTCAATTTGCATGCAAGTTTGATCGAATTCCAAAACAGAGATAGGCGAATTCTACAGAAGCAGAGCAAATAAAACCTTCTTTCTTTTGTCTTATTTCTTCTATTTCTCATCTTAGGTACTTTCTTCGCATGTCAAAGAAAGCGGAAAAATATTCAGAATCTGACCATCTGGGTTCGCATATTTCAGCATCAGCAACAAAACCCATGTCTTAGATTTTTTTTCGAGAAAATTGCCCCGCAGCCTTCATTCTGAAGCTTTGTGCTTTTTTCCTAAGATTTCTTTGCATGTGGGCCAAGAACACATCTTTTTTCAAAATCGAGTCATTTGAGTTGGCTTAGAATTCTGTTATGCACAAAACCCATGTTCCAAATTTTCTTGGAAAAAATTGCCTCGGGAAGCTCTAAAACCCTTGCAGTTCTCGACTAAAAAGTCTTTGCATGTCAAACTAAACGGCGTTTTTTCACAATTTTGACGTTGTGGGTTGTCTTAGAATCATTTTCTGGACAAATCCCACGTCTCAATTTTTGATGAAAATTATCCTCCGACAGGGTATTTTTAGTCTCACCAGGAGCCATTTTAGCTTTCCAGAGAAAGTTGTCAAAACATAGCCGTGTTCACAGTCAACGGACGAGTTTTTCAGAATGCAGTTCAACTAGACTAAATTCAAGACCAAATCGGTCTTAATTCATGATTGCATCAAAAGCATCAAGCTGCAAAAGAAATAGAGGCCACCACTTCATTTACGGAGCCGCCAAAGTCACTCAGATCCTATGCCATTGTCTTCGTGAAGATGGTACCTACGCTAATCTCGAGGCTGTGCAAACTAAGTTCCATAGGCATGTTCGTGATATCTTGATGGAGATTCTGGATCACATCTCTATAATGACAAGAAAGCAACTATAAGTAGTTAAGGATGGTGACGTTGAGTGCCAGAGGCAGGTCATCATCGTGGAGAGCATCAAAGTGCCAGAAGATAGTATCATCAATCAGTTCCTGGATGACTTGATGGATAGTGATGATCTAGAGTGATCAGTCAGTAATGATCTGCCAGTTGGGACCTGCAGTTAATTTCGAGGATAGAATCAAGACCATCAGTTAACTCGACTTTTAGTCTTGAGTTTACTTGTTGACTTCATACATGCTTATCTCTTCCTTGGAGTTATCTTCACAGGAGTTAGGATTAGGGTTTTCAGTTAACTGAGGGTAGTGTCCAGTTAACTTTGCTTTCAATAAGGGCGTATAGTTAACTGATGGTATTTTCCAGTTAACTGATGGTATTTTCCAGTTAACTGTATAGTTTGTTTTATTAGGGTTTAGTAATAAATCTTGCATGCATTGCAAGACTGTAGTTGACTCAAGGTGATTTTAGGGTTCCCTACACCTTTTGATGTATATAAATAAGAGCTTTTGCTTATTTGTAAATAACTTTTGTGTGATAGCATATATGTTGTGCCTACCTTGCCTGTAGTATTGCTATTTTGTATCTGTTCACGAACTTTTGCACGAGAGAGAAATATATGTTGTGCCTACCTTGCCTTCAATATTGCTCGTTCTGTATCTGTTCATGAGTATTTACTATTATGATGAATTGTTATGCCACATAGGGTTTCATGCAATTATGATGGTGAATTCTTGCTTTAGTTAGATAGCGGCTAGTCATCATAGGTTGTAGCGTCTCGAATGCAATTTATTAATATCCTAGTTGGCTATCCTGATATTTTGTGCTCCAATAAACTATTCGACAGATGATAGTTGTGCCACCCTGCCTTCAAGTAGAGAGTCTGCTACCTCGTCGGTCGTATGTTGTGGAACAATAAACTTATTCGCATTGAGCCGAGAAGTTGTGCCACCTTTCCTTCAAGTTGAGAATCTGTTCTTAGTTTATCATATATTGTTGTTTCCAATAAGCCTATTTAGACAAGCAGATAGTTGTGCCACCTTCTTCATCAGGAGTCTCAGACCACTTATCGCCGATAATTGGTCTCCCCGCCTCCATTTCCTATCGGCTTTCTCGGAGGAAACCGGATATTTAAAGCAGATAGCTTAGCTGGTGCCATAATGATCCGGCAAACCGCAAAACCTAGCCGCAGTTTCGGTTTCCTTTCAACCTTGTGCCTCTTCCAGCTGAGAACAAAAAGATAGGACTTAGATTACTTTTCTTTTCCACGCATTCCGGCACTACGAGGGAGCTTCCCCTCCTAATTTGAAGAGCACTCATTACGCAGTGTGCATAGTTGTCCGTACAAACTTGCACTCCAGAGGTGTTAGTTTTTACGCCAACACCTATGCAAGAGGATATTCAAGAAAATGATCAAATGTGAGGTTGGAGAAGTGTTCATGTATCAACAAAAGATCTTGTTTGACCAATTTACAAAGGTCCTTAGGTGGGTGGTTCCATTGGCTTCATGATCAAGTAAATCTTTTGGCATTTGAGTACCCCTAGGTTTAGGTCAACTTGGATGTTCCAAAGTTTGAGGGTAAGATAGATTCCAATTCTATAGATAATTAGTTAGACTAGCTAGAATATTATTTTTTCATTAATGCACTTAATGCTGATGAAAAATAAGACTACCCTTCACAAAGTTTCCTCATTTTTCAAAAACTGGTGGCAAGCCCACACACTTTGGGATGAAGACTCAAGTGGAGAGATGTCTAAATCAACCTAAGATCAATTCTTGGAAACCTTAAGGATGATTTTTATCTTGAGATTCATATGCTACATGCAATGATCATAGCTGTGTCGTAGGGAGATGACTAGTCAATCCAATCGTACATAGATGCTTTTCATGAGCTCTATGCAAGGTGGGCTCATTTGAGTTAGAGAAACTTTGAGTCCTTGAATACCCTAGTAGCTTGCTCCTAGCTATCTAGTATAGGTCGTAGTTGATCAAGATCAAAATCATTAGAGAAGCCTATCGCTACATGTTAGATTTAATAATGAACTTGCAAATCTACCCTAGAAACAAGATAGCATTATGATGACACAAACTAAAAACAATAAAAAACATGAATTTTAGCACTCCAACATTTGAATTTAATCAGATCAATGTTTGTTAATGAAAGGAAAAGATCTACAATATATTATAGCCTTTGAGTTTCAAATTTGAAGAAGACATATAAGACAAAATCCCTTAAAACAAGGGATTGCCATGTACTCATTTTCCTATCCTACTTAAGTAATAATTTTTTTTTTACCTAAGTAAACTTAATATAATAGGTGCAATATAAATATTACACCATCATCTCCCTTAAGCGCAACTAAGACAAAAAAAGAAATGGGTCTTGGCAAGAGAAGCCATACTAGGCACCCATGCACAATTTGAAAGAACCTCAATATACAAGGAGAGAGTAACCCCTCAAAAGTAGAGAAAGAGAATACCCATAGGAAAAAACATCATCCAAAGGAGAGAAAAGGTTCAAGGATGACATAATCCCCTAGAAGTGATAGTGTCTCAAAATCCTTGCAAGATAAGGCCCATGTGTGCTTCTACATAGAAGATGGAGAATACAAATGCAAAAAATTTCATGGTTTGCAGTTGGTCCTTTTCCAATGAGTGATGGATCTTCCTTTTTTTTGATAAAAACCTTGCACTATCAAATTGTTGAATTCTCACTCAAATGGTTGAGTGTAAGAAGGAATTAAGATGCATGGTTTTGGAAGCTACTTATGTGTCTCATTGTTGATGCTAAACTATGATTGAGACTAATCAATTAGACCATGAGCCATACAAGATTTGAGAACAACCTTGAAGGTGTGATTTGAATTGATG
Source organism: Sequoia sempervirens (assembly GCA_007258455.2). Lineage (NCBI taxonomy): Eukaryota > Viridiplantae > Streptophyta > Pinopsida > Cupressales > Cupressaceae > Sequoia > Sequoia sempervirens. The sequence continues at coordinate 168,581 of VDFB02273151.1, read as the reverse complement.
TGAATCTAGATGAGTCAAGATATTAGAATGATGTGGAAAAGAGAGAACATAAAGATCCATAATGGGAGATGTAACTCATTGTGAGTTGTTATCAAATAGAAGACACATGTCCTTAGTGTTGTCATCATGATTTAGAATATGGGATTCTACAAACAAATGATGTATGTCTAATAAGTAGATATCTCAATGATCAAGAAAATACATGTGAACTTGTTGAAGATAATCTATTGTAGCATGCAAAGAAGCCAAGATCTTTGTTGATGCAATAGTTGGAAGTGGTGGAAAAGTTTCTAATGTTCAAGGTATAGGAGGAGAATAAGAAACATGAGAGGTCTCTTTGTCATCCCAACATTTGAGACTTTACCAATTAGTAAACCACTCTTTTGTATCTTCGTTATATTGAGACTATCAAAATAATCAAGGGTTAAAAGAATGTCCATAGTGAGATCTTTTATGAATGGAGGTTCATTGGGATCTCCATAAATCTCATAAATTTTGGTCCAAATTCTATGAGGGCACACAATATGTAACAAAGTTATATGATGTGTGGTCACCAACACTAAGATTGATTAATCCTAGGATATGATAATTTCTATTACCCCATACATTTTTTTGCTAGTCAGTATCTAGTTTAGAGACAAGCCCATATAGATGGGATAATAGGTGAATCCATTAACAGTGCTTTAAGGATGTCATCTCCCTATGACTTCTAGTTCCCATTTTCCAAGGTAATAACAAAGGGGTGATTTGATATACCCATTACTAACTTAATAGATTACCTTCCCAAAAAAATTGGAACTTTATATAAGTTCATTGATTACAAAATGCTTGTTTAAGTCCTCCAAGATTAGTATAGTGATGTGGGATGGCCTCTAAAGTGGTTTTTTTTTCTTTTTGTTTTATATAGTTTAATTGTTGGTTCCTTCTAGTTCCATCTACTATTCTCTAGCATCATTTACTACATATGATTAGTTGCATTTGACTTTTCTAAGTAAAATAATTAAGCAATGTGAGTATTATATGATTAGTTGCATTTCACTTTTCTAAGTAAAATAATTAAGCAATTTGAGTATTAGAGGAGATAGTTTGTACATGTTAGCCCATGCAAAAAGGAAGTAAAAAATAAGAACTTTAGAGATTAAAAGACACAATGCATCCTTATGCTAACCAAATCAAAAGTCCCTCACTAAATTGTAAATTTTGGCACACTTAAGTTTAGTGACTTTATACAAAGAATATACTTATAAACTCCCATTTACAATGCATAGGGTTTTTACAAGTTTTAGAGAAAAAAAAAATATAGAAAAAAACTAAGACTATTGAATTCCTTACTATTTTCTTAGTAATTTAAAAAAACTACTAATTTTTTAAATCTTGAGAAATTTTTTATGGTTGTTTGAAAAATACCTTCTAGATGATTAAAAAGGGCCCAAAAGAGCTACTGGATGAAATTGAGCAACACAATTAGTGGTGTGCACAATAGGGACAATACTTGGGTAGAGTAGCATTGAGGTGGTGCAATGGCGACATGAGAACTAGTGACAATGGTCTGATTAGGCAGCAACATGGTGGCATAGAAACTAGTAGAGCTCATACAATGTTGTTGGCATAGTGTGCTCTGTCGATGGTGATTTCAACACTACATATTTCTTGCATAGTCTCTACAGAGATTAAACAACATCATACATATGTTGTACAACCTTTAAAAAATGGACACGCATCAATTTTCTTCATAGCTTGGGGCAAAAGCTCATATTTTGATGAATGAAAATGTAGTTTATGGGTTTTTTCTTGATCCAAATGCAACAACATTGTTTGTTTTGTGCTAGCATGCTCCAAAATGCATTCTAATTGCAAAAATGCTTGATCAAACCCTACATACATTTTTTTAGTAGACTTTACAATGTCTAATTAGGATGAAATGAAAGTCTACAAGTTATTTCACAATAATGTGTCGCACTTTGTGGTGTAATTTGGACATTGAACTCAAAAATTTTAGCCAAATTTTTTATTTAATAATTTAAAGATGTGAACTAATGACTTTTAAAATGTCAAGTATATATTTTAATTTTAAAAGCAATGTCTTGTTTTCAAACATTAGCTAGTAACTTTTTTTTCACATAATTTATGTTAGAGTAAATAGGTAATCACTTAGTAATTAATTAATGACTATGTTCCATTTTTATTTTATTACACTTAAGCTAGACTTAGGAGCACTTTTTTTTATTAACTTTATTACACTTAAGTTAAACTTAGGGGTTTTTATTATTATTGTATTATGTGATTTTTTTTGTCACATAGCATGAGGACACTTGTCATGATGTAATTATATAGATTTAGCTAGGGTTTGATTTAGGGTTTACTTTTTCCTTTTCATAAGGATTCATTCATTCAGGAATATTACTGCATCAACACAATTCTTAGGTTTCATAGCAAATCCATCTTGATTTTCTTTCTATTGTGACATGTATTTTTGTTACATGCAATTTCGAGGAGTTGTAGGGTTCACTATCAACTTCAACATGGTATCATAGCACTAGATCTATGATTTCTTATTCATTTTTTAGATATCTAACCTTGAGAAAAAAATGACACATCTTAAAGAAAAGTAGATCTCTCCATTGCATCCACAGTATCCAAAAACCTTAAGATTGATTGTCAAATTGTTGAAATATGATAAGGGCAATTTTAGGTATTTTTTGAGGGGCACATAAATTGAGGTTGAAAAAATCATAAAATTGTATGGAATCTATACGATCATATGGATCCACACGATTTACAAGTCGCATAGGTATGTCTGCCATCGCTAGAGGTTTACATAGTTTTCTAGAAAAAATTGTGTGCCTGCATCATTTTTCAACCTTCCTGTGCAATTTTTTGGCACTTGTATGTTTTTCTAATGATGTGTTTCACAATTTCGATGACTATAAATTTTCAAAAACCTACATAAAAATCTAGGAAGGTGATCTTGATTGATGACTTGGTGATGTTATATCTCATCTACGCTAGTTGATTGCCTGATTGTCACCTATGCCAAACCTCTGAACCACTCTTATCACTGTTGTGCCCACTCCACTATCTATCCCAACTAGAAGCCCCCTGTTGGTGTTCATATCAATGATTAACAACCACTCAAATCTATCCTCAAGAACCCAACGCTTAGTCTATGACATCACCAGGTGCTTACTTTTTTACCCTTGTTTCCCCTATAAGCCAGATTGGGAAAGTTTTGGTAAATTGGATATTTCTTGGGTGTATAAACTCAAAATTTTGCAAATAAGATATCAACAAAAAACTGGTTCCAAGCCCTATTTGGTGATGCTATTAATTTTTTCAAATTCTACTATAGGTGAAAGTTATTTTACTAGTTGAAGCTAGATCTAACTATTTTCACTTAGAGGCTCATAACGCTTGACTCAACTATTTTTTCATGATTTTTTTGTGGTGTTGGAAAGTTGGTTCAACCCTCTACACATATCTCAGACTCGTTTTTCCAAAATACTTACCAAAAGATTTGTGGAGGTAATTATGCAATCTATTGTTTTCAAATTTAAAATAATACTGATAAGAAATTAAGGAAATAAAACTATAGATAAAGGGGAGTGGGAAAAGGAATGGTGAGCAGGTGTTGAAGCCAAAATAGGGAGGAAATTAGGAGCTTGAAGGATCATGATGAAAATTCAAGGCTAAGGTTCAATAGAGAAGAAAATTGAGTTTTGTGATCAAGTAGGTGGCCTTAATCTTATTTCTATAAGCTAGAATTTTTTACATTTTAGTAGAATTAGGAAACTAAATGTGATACTCCTTGTGATCAATTTGTAAATAAAATTTGGTTTACTTACTATGAATAATAAGGAATTAATAACATAAATAAAAGAGGTAACAAATCCACCTAAGAAATACAAAACAAAATTAGGGGAAGGAAATGAATATAATTTTATTTTTTCTTATGTGAAATCTTCACTTTCAAACTTGCACAAATTATGTGTACATAAATGTGTGTGTGGGTGTGTATGTTTATTTATACACACTCAAATACACACTCAAATTATTAATGTATGAGTGAATGTATGTACAATAGTTTTATTTAGAAAAAAAAAAGAGACATTTTTGTATTGTAAAAATAAGTTATATATGTATATATGGAATTGAGATTTTGTCAATTCATGGTTAGGCTAGAAATGTGACTTGAATTATCTTGAGCAATTCCACGGATGGAAAAGAAATTGACAACCTTGTTTGTTTCCATATAATTATGGGTGATGTTATAGATGTCATTTATTTTTGCTGACAATCTCGATCTTTGAATTTATTATATTTATATTCATGGCCAATGCATGATGGGATTTATAGGATTTCATTTTGATTTTCCTTGGAATCATTCAACTATGGCATCACAATTGGTCTTGGTTGTGGATTATTATCATGTTCAAGAGCTCATGGTGTCATAAATCCATAGGCTCTTCGTTGTTGAGATGGAACAAATTGTTAAGGAAATTTAGTAGGTCATTGGCATGCAATTGTTTGAGGGGGTCCATGTAGATGATGACAAGCTATGTGGAGAATTTTTGTCTAATATTAAATCCTTATCACATACTAGAAATTCTGGAGAAACTTGTTGAAAAATTTCTTAAACCTTTCTTGCGAGAGCTAGCCTTTTGGGCCATTTTAAAATTCAACAAGTAGCTCAGAGAGGGTTACTAAAGATTTATCACTATTTAGGGATGGTTTGATTTGAAATAATATGGAAACTTTCAACTTCTTCATCAACCACCATGCTAATCTACTCTCTTCTCCACAGTTGGAGAATGCATTCAACATTTTAGGAGGTCTACATATATTGTTGCATCATAAGGCCTCCAATAATTGATACAATTTTTGCACACTTATTTTTGAGTTGTTGCATCTACTCTTTTCTTTGTGATTTAATGTATATGGGAGCTACCTATATATATATATATATATATATATATATATTAGTCATTGCCTTGTAGGTTGTACATGACTTGTTATAGCAAGTTGCATACCCCATTGGGGTTGTGACCTTCTACGAGTAGGGTGTGATCCCCCTTCAAAAAAATTCATATTTAAAAAACATATATAACATTAAATTATATTAACATAATTTTTTGTATATATAGATATATTAATTTATCTGTATATGTATGTATATATGTATATGCATATATTTGTGTATATACACATATATACTTATAGATACACACACACACATAAACATATATAAATAAAATAATTAATATAATTGATAATTAATAGAATAATTTTAATATGATGGGTTACAAACGATACCGGTCAAACTAATTTGAGACATAATACATAATGTTGAAGAACATAATATATATAGGTAATATTTATAATTATAAAATATTTGTATTTAGGAAGAAAATGGAATCCTTTAGTCAACATTGATTTACTTAAGATGAATTTTAAAATGAGGGAAATGTTAACTTCATCTAAACAATATAATCATGAACTAATAGGAATCTTGAAATATTTTATAACACTATTACAATTTTTTGAAGCCATTAAACTATCTTATTATAGGGAAATTTAATACAAACAATATTGATATCAATAATACAACATGTCATGATTGTTAATTACCCCAAATGAACAAAATGGTACAAAATCATCAAAGATAAACTTGTTTAATATGATGAAGTCTCACATGTCCCAGAGGTTAAGAGAACATAGGAGATGATATCAAACATTTTAGTCAACTTGCAATTATAGGAATGCATATTGATCAAATAAAAATTACTTGCAAGATCAAAAAATTGTTCTAGTATATAATATAGAACATTATATTTAACCTACCAATTCAATTAGTTGAAAATTTAACATTTTATTATTTTAGAACATTTAACTATTTATCTAGTTTAAATATGCAAATTGATCAATAAAAATATTTTATAGAAATTACTTGAAGGTTTAATAAGTCTTTATCTAACTTTTGAAATGTAAAATTCACAACAATTGAATTGAAATTTCAATAAGATTATTTTAGTTGAAAAGTGTAAATTTTTTTTTTAAAGTTGACATGACTTCAATATTTTGTTTCCAGTTATTGCAAATAGTCTTAACGATAGCTATAAATATTTGTTTATTATATTTTTTCATTTTCTAGTTTAGATAGACAACCTAAACAAGACTTGAAACAAAAAAAATAACATTTGGTAAAAATGATGTATTTGACTCGTGTTTATGGGTAATGCTATTGCACTTGAGATATTACACTTAATACCTAATATAGCTGCAATAAGGACATCTATAACATCATCCTATAAATAACTAGGGAGAAATAAGGGAAACCATGATATTTAAATCTAAGGAATGAGTAATCTTACTTGCATCAAAAACTAAAAAGATAATTCATATGAACCAAAGCGACATTAAATTTAAATTGAGAAAACCATCATGTATTTTCATAAGATCTTCATACAGTTTTAAAACGGATTGAACTTAATCCTTTGAGTTCAATGTGGTAAACACAATCACCATCTTATAAACCATTAAAATATAACTATTTTTTATATTGTTCAAAGAATGTTGTTATAATTTCATTTTAATAGGACTAAGTATTAGATGAAATTAGGTACACAAATATTGGTCATGATGACCAAAAAATTTTAAATACTCCCCTTCATGGGTAGTTGTTGTAGAGGAACTTTCTAGGGAAAAAAGGGCCTTAGAAAGGGCTTCATTCCCACATAAATAGTTCACATCAAGCATATTTTAGAAAACATAACTACATATATAGTACACCTTCAACTCATTTGGAAGTAATGTATCTAGGTAGTCTATTGAGTAAAAGAGGTTCCTATTGCATATGTGTTTGAGCATAGAGTTGGGGGGTATTCAAGGAAGATTATAAAAACTTAAATAATAGTACTATATTAATCATTTAATTAAGGGTGAAATATCAAAGATAACTACCAAGATAAAATGTATTCTTTGTATACTCAAAAGAATCTCAAATGATTTTTTGATTCCCCAAGGCTTTAAGCCAAAATTTGAGGTAGTTTTCAAGAATTTGTTTTTATATATTATAAAGTTGAAGATGATGACCTTGTGCACTCTGAATAGAGGAATGTAGTCTTTCAAAGGGTGACTCAGGACTTGAATGATCCCAAGGAGTCTAAGTCTCTGGCTAGAGCATATACCTATCCTTTAAAGATAGATGCCTACCCCATTTGGGTAGATGCTTATCCTAAATGGATAAATGCCTAATCCATATGGTTGGAAGCTTGTATGAAATTGGATAATTTTTTATCACATATGGATATAATTACTTGAGTGTATAAATGATTGAACACTTAATAACTCGAGTAAAATAATAACAAAAATAAATTACAATATTTTCGGGTATAATAGATGGGTTATTACATTATACATGTGATTTAATTTTGCATTGCATTTCTCTTTTTTTTCCACTTGAGTTTCTCACTTCCTTTTCTTTTATAGAACTTACCCTATTATCACAATATTTTTTGTTCTATATCCTATAATCATGACTCGTTGATCTTACATTGTTATACCATGCTTCCTAAAGTTTGCATATTAATTTTATATTGCTATATCATGTTTGATAAACACTTATATATTGTTCCTACTTTGATGCATCATGCTTGTGAGAGGCTATACTTTGAACTTAAATCAATAGATCCTACTTCTTAGTACTTCATACAAAAATCCTATAGTTTTTAAATATTACACCCTAGAGTTACTTATGCATTTATGTTGTTATATCATGCTTCTCTAGAGATTTAATTTTGGTTCTATATTTCCATATTCTACTCGTAGAGTTTGTTGCAAGAATGAAGGAAGTATGAAGGTGTTGTCATTGATGTCAACTAGTTAACTAGTTTTCAATTGGTTATTGTTGTCATTAATGTCATAGATGATGATTATTGATTGCAAATGTCGAGGATATTGAGAAAATTGTATAAAGGAAGGTTGTAGGTGTTCAATGTTTGCGGGTTTTGCTGCTATGCTAATAAGGATCTAGGGTATTATTCATGGTTGGGGGAAGCTACTCTATCCAAATTTTGGGTTTCTAGATCGTTGCACAGTGCGAGTTATGTTCACTAGTTGTGAACCGTGCTTTTTTGTGTATCTGGATGAGGTCTGAGAGAAATGTAGTTTCTCCAGATTTCTTCTTGTTCAAGTCTTATGACTTGCGGTTTTTAGGATAAGTTAAGAGATCATGTTAAAGTTAATTTTGTTATTTGGAAGGATTGAATTGGGCTAAGGTTGCATGTGCTTAATTGTTTGTGTTTTACACTGGTTTGGCCGACCTTGTGTTTAGCACTACTCATGAAGCTTATGGAAGTGTGTTGAAGTGCATGTTTGGGTCACCCTCATTCTAATTTCCATTGTAGAATGTTTTGGCACTAACCTAATTTGAATTTGTAAATACAAATGTGTATGGCCGACTTTGGATGAGTTTCAAACTTGAAGATGGTATAAATACAAGGTGAGATGGTCATGAAAGATATAGAACACAAGCAAGATAGATGCGAGATAGATGTGAAACAATGTGTATGTGATGCGAGTTTGTGTAGATTAGTGCGAAATCTAATTGCTGAGTTTCTGGAAACAGTGAGTTGAAGGTGTACTCTATCATTTATGCATGTCTGCAAGTGGTTGAGTGAGTTGTGGTGGAAATATCTGTTGCATTGAGATTGTTTTCTCTCTGTAACAAATCTCTTCTATCTTCTTTGTAATTCTGTGGCAGTGAGCCCTCTAGGTGGTTAACCCTTGTTGGACAGTGAGTCTTGATCCAGATAGTGAGCCTTTGTAATCATTTTTGATATTCTCTATATTGTGAACTAATCCTCACCGTGGTTTTTCCCTTATTGGGTTTTCCACATAAATCTAGGGTTATTGTGTGTGTGTGTGTGATGTTTTTCTGTTTCTTCTTTTGCACTTAATAATTAATCACACTAGCAGAGTAAAGTATTTGTGATTGATCTAACTTCTAGTGAAAGTTCTTAAAGGTTAAAATTTGTCACAACTAATTCACCCCCCCCCTCTCAGTTGTCTTGTTCAACAAAGTTATCCTTACTTTGGAGGCATTATTCCTTCCTCATCACACATTGAGATTCTATACTATATCTTTATACTTTTAGGCAACATGACTTCCACCACCTTGTGCACTCATTTTTCCATATCCTTATCATATATCCTAATGTTAGGGAGCGTCATTTTTTTCTATACTACTTGCACTTTCCTTGCTATATATTTTGCACTTATACCTACATTAGAGGGTGTTTATTTGGTTGATCATTATATTTCTCATACCCCATTTTTCTATATGAGATTCATTATGCTATTCTACCCATCAAGAGGCAACCAACTTTATATATGTACTTTGATGATAACACCATCACATCTTTATTCCTTCATGATTATCTATACACATTGACATATTTGGGACCACCCATGCATTGATATATTATTGACTTTGTCATTTTGTCCATGTGGCATGGTCACACGTATGCTTTAATGCATATCTATCAATGTGATAGACACCATTTCTTATTTCATGATCTCATCATATTATTCAAGGCAATCTTATTTGATTATTATACTATGAGTATGAGCTTATATTGATGGATATTTCAAGCCATATTATGATGCAGGAGCATCCGGAAGAATTGGCAATCCACATCAACCAAAAAAATATTTCAGTTTGATTTGTTGTTTCAATTTTGATTTTCATTTTGGAGTGTGATTTAATTTTTGGTTATGTGATCTTTGGAGGTGAGAAAGACAACATTTTTGTCATTTCATTTGACAAAATGTTATTTTCTAACATGTATTGTGAAGGATCAATATTTATTGAAATCTGATTTTTTGGAGGTCAACTATGGTATTTGAATTGGAATAAAAATTGCTTGAGGTTTTTACTCTATTTCAATACCAAACAGAGATAGAGAATTCATACTTCGTTTCATCTTATGACCACACATGAATTAGATAAAAACAAATCAAGTATTTAAATTTATTTATTTATTTATTTATTCAAATATCTAAATGAAAAAATTAGAGATTGAGGAGTTAAGGGAGGGAGAAGGAAGGAGGCATTTGAAAGATGAGAATGCATAAGGGTATTGGAGAGTTGCACCATATGGAATATTAAGAAAAGAAGATAAAACAAAGATTTAAAAAAGACAAGAAGAGCCACAAGCAACCTATGGAAGGAGAAGAGCCACAAGCAACCTATGGAAGGATGAGTCAACATCAACCAAGAAGAATACTAAGAATCGCGGCCTTTGGAGGAGGGCTAAAAAACCAAAATAAAAGAAAAATGATGCCACATGGGAGGGGAAATGCATAGAGGAAGGGGTTGCAGTTTTGAGGGGGAGAAAAATGAATGTTGAATAGTAAAAAGCCACACAACCATTCATAAATATATAAAAAAAGCTGAGATAAATTTCCAAAGGGTCGCACCCGTGAGGGGATTAAAAATTGAATGTAAAAAGAAAAATAATGTGGCTGCACTACAAATGAGAAATTTGTATAGTGGGAGAAGAAAAAAATTAAAGGGAAGCTATTCAATAACAAAAGAGTAGAGAGAAGTTGTTGGGTAAAGAAGAGTATAGGAGCTGCAAAGTACATACACAAGGAGAAATAGAATACAAGCACAACAATATATATTGGAAGCTAAGGAATGTTAGGAATCAATACAAAGAAAGAGAGGAATTGCACAGAGGAGAGGCATTGAACATTGATATCCAGAAGTTAATGGAGTTATAAGTGTAGAATAGAAGTGAATGAACAAAGAAAATTACAAATTTGAAAGATCAAAGAGAAGCATTTTGGGTTACAAAGAATTGGAAGTTTATAATATTTCGATCGATTAAAATAAATTGAGTTTGCTTTCATTGTTATTGCATAATTTTGAATTGGCATCAATTGAAAAATAAAATTGTCAAATTGAATTATTGTTGGCTGCAAGTTCACCCGTCTAATAAAACACACAAAATTCGATCTGCACCACATTGGGGGTACCATGTTATTCTCATACACATTAGGACTATTATTGTCATATCTTTACAAAAATGGGACATCATGCATCCCCTTTTTACACTTAGACTATTATAAACACATCTTTCAACATGGGGGACCTTGATCTTCCCTTCTTTACACATTGCTTCATCTTATTAGATTATCTTGCCTATATGGTTCCTCTTAGTCAATCTTTTGCAGCTACATCTTATATTATTGTTCTCCCATGAGCCATTTCAATTAGTTTGGGAGGTATTGTGCTAAGTTTTCTCCTTCCTAGTTGTGGGTCCTTTCTCCTTATCATAGATATATGCTTTACTTTCCAAGGCTTTTACCCATAGTTTTGATTCCATACCGCTAAGGACTCATTGCCTTATTGAAATTTGTGTGGTCATATTCTTGGATACCACATTGGAGGCATATTCTTATATTGGTTCCTTTTATACTTACATAGTCATTTTTGGCCATTGAGGGCCACATCATCATTTTATTGCCCAGGTTGTGGGAAACATTTTTATTTGTTGAGACCATCTCTAGAAAACGTGTTTGCATGATGCATTGTATACATTCATTGCTATATGAATAGATGCTTATATGGACATGAGTAGAAATTTACATACATACATTATTACAAGATTAAATGCTCTAATTAAATGCTAATTTTAATATAGTATTTTCCCTCTTTTGATGATATCTTGTAGCTTATGAATACAACCAATCATCATGGGGCGATATCCTATCTCTAATTTTTTTGTTTATATATATAAATAATTACATAAGCTCATAAATACTCATCTAATCAAGATTACATACATGGAAGGTAAAATTACATGCCATGTATCCTTGTTGAGTCCATTACTTTATATGGACCCCATGGTGATATCATTTGAGTGTTAAATATTTACTTTACATGCATATGTGTGAGTGATACATACTTTACTTCAAAGTGGAGGAAAAATATGGTGAAATTTCATATATATGTCATTTCCCTTTCATTTTTGTACCTATTTGGAGGGAAATTCTTTGATACATAGACATTAATAAATGACATAGTTTTGTGCATAGTTAAGTCTATTATCCTTTGTTATCCACCAACCTCATTACATATGTTTCTATGAACCTACCACTTATCCCCTTTCACATCTTTAAACACCCTTATATATTTTTTATATCTACTTGTTCATCATTCCCATGATAATTTTTTTCTAGGCACACAAATCCATTGAGATCTAGCCCTTTTCTAGTTGTAGGATTAGTTTGCAATTGCAAGTAAGTCCTTGTGTACATACCCACATTTTACATGTGGACATGAAACAAAAACTAACATTTTTTTCCTCAAAAACTCTAAACACTAACTCTTGTCCTGCTTAGCATGATGCAAAAACATGCACACCTATTAACAATGCACATGTAACATCACCATAGACATATAGCCCAAGAGTGAGGAAAGGAAAATAATGAAATTGGGTGTTATGGAACCCATTGTACATACCCTATAATGGAGGTTAATCCTATTAGGGTTTGGTGTTTCGATATGAGACACCTCAAGGGAGGACCACACAAGGGGCATTACCTTAAGATTACTATGTGGAAGTGGAAGGGTCAATTCTTGTAGATGAGACCTAGCTCCCAGAGTTAACTAAATCAACTAGGTTAATTGTAGTTAAATCAACATTAACTAATTCATTTAATAATTAATGTACATTTAAATTGAGTCATCTAACTAACTAAATAATCCAACATTTAATATACTATAACTTTGCAATGTTAAACTAGGTAAAGTAAACACTTGAACCACATCAAACCCATAATTCAATATTTAATTCCTTAAGTTAAAAATTAATTGGAATATTATACTAATCTGACCCTTGAATTGAATACATGATACATCAACACTTCTCCTTGGGCCGGCATACAGAAAATTCACCTACGAAAAATTCACTGCCAACAATTCACCGTGGGAAAAATCACTGCCAAGTAAAATTCACTACCAACAATTCACCAGAAAATTAAAATATATTTCAAAAACTTTCGAAATATATTTTAATTTTTTGTCACGGTGAATTGTTGGCGGTGAGTTTTACTTAGCGATGAATTTGTCATGATGGTGAACTTTCCCACGGTGAATTGTTGGCGGTGAATTTTCCGTCGATGAATTGCTGGCGGTGAATTTCCCTAGAGCCCCTTGGGCCTTATATTTTAATTAAATAATTTAATGAAAATAAATAACACATTTAACCAAGCTCTATTTCCTTAAATATTTTTTGAACTCAATATCAATTTAATTTACTAACATTATAGAATAATTCCCAATTCTTAATAAAATGATCAATATGTGAATTAATTAAATTAAATCGTTAATTAATCTATCTAGGCGAATTGTTATATTGATTCACAAATAAATTATACTTAATCCTCCATTATAAAATCATGGATTTGTACCACTTTAATTATTTGGTCTAAGCTTCTAAGCTTGCACTATAATGGAGGTAAAATAAAATTAACCTCACTTAAGAAGATTAATTTTTTTCCAAAACTTAATTAATGTCCCTAATAATCAGGGCAATACGAAGAAACCCTTGTTTTTTTTTTCTTTATTTAAATACTTCTCTCATTTTCTTCTTTTCTTATTCATGAGTTTGAAAATGAAACACAAAATGAAAAGAGAAAAAGATTCAACTCAAGTTAATATAGTTATTCAATTTCATTTACTTTTTTGTTTACTTTCTCAAATACTAGTTTGCTCATAACTTGGTTTAATTTGATTCACTATCTATTTTATGTATAGAATGATCTAATTTTTGAGAGAATTTTTCCATATTCTCGTACAACCTTTTTGTCTAGGTTTGATAGGAATGAAATACACACCTATATATGTATATATGTATATATATGTATATGTATCTTTTTATATTTAATATTTTGAGCATTTATTTATTTAACTGTGTAATTTTTGTGTACAGGTCTAAACATTTGATACACAAAGATGTAAATGGAGTTATATACATAGCTATATATATTATTTTAACTGAGATAATATACACGATAACACAGAAGAAGGGTTGAACCAAAAAAATGAACCACAATATGTAATGATATTATGATCAAACCAAAATAAGGTTACAAATTTTATTTTTGTATAATAATGAAATGGAAGCAAAATGGAGGTCAACCTTCCATGGGAGGTTGTGTCCCCTATAGGGGCCATGTGTCTCATAATGGAGCTAATTCCATGCTTTATGGGGAGTGGCATCACTTTCATGCTCCCCACAAGTTGCAGCTTGTGGGGAGGGTGGGAGATCCTCACTCTTCCATTGCCATGGAAACATACAAAAGGATTTAACATGTTTTTTTGTTTATTGGACATAATAAAATGTTGATCCCTAGCGGGTAGTTTTCCCTACAAAAATAATATTCAATGCATATCTATATATACACACACACATATATGTATATGTATATATATATATGTACATGTACATGTGTATATATATGTATATATGTATATGTACATATATATATATATGTATATATATACATGTATATACACACATATATATATACATATATGTGTATATATACATATATATGTGTATATACATATATATATGTATGCACACACACATATATATATCTATATACACACACATACACACACACATATATGAAATTTCCATATATATTATAACATTTTTCTCTTTAAAAAACAAGGAACTAAATGTGTATATAGTTTTCTAGAAAGAATTAATGAAAATAATCAAACAAGACATCTTTTTTTTAACACTTTTTTTTAGATTGCAAGAATTGAGTAGCACCCTTATAAACTATAGTGCGACCTTGGTAAAAAAATCTCACATGACTAGTGAAGTTGGCGCGACACACCCTCTGGTACCATGGGAACGAGGGGGAGATTGAACCTTGTGACCTCTTGCCTGTGACAAGATGCTTTAGCTAATCAAGCCAAGGTTCCCACCCTTTTAAACACAAATTTTGAACCAAAGCTTAGAACATATTTTCTCATCTTCCTTTAGTGCAATAAATCAAAATAGTAAATGATGCTTACTCAAATTTATCTACGTGTTTAAATAAATTTATCAAACTATAAACAAATTTTAGGCACAATGAACTATAAGGAATTAAAAACTATTCTTGTAGAAGAATCATTATTTTTACATACATTTTTCTAAGAATGAGAAAAAATCTATAAACATATATTTTCTTTGATTTTCAACAACATTCATTTACAAATAATTTTTGAAAGAGAAACTACAAATATCTCTTTATTTCTCCATAATAACACTCCATATTACAACCTCTTTCATAGAAAATAAATATTGAAGGAATATTTACAACAAAGTTTCTTACATTACAATAATTACCTTTACACGCTTGGACAATCATATTTATTTTTATAAAGAACCATCCAAGGGGTATTTTTCACCAACTTATTCTCTATGCACAACTTAATGAGAAGATGAAGATTGCCATCTCAATGGAAAGATGTGATCTAAATAAATCTTCCAACCTACACAAAAATAATACAAAAATCTTCCATATGCCAATGGGAAGCTCACCTCCTAGTCGTAGGGTTACTCAACCCACCCTTGAGTTAGAATTTTTTTGTAAAACTTTGGGTTACATACAAACACAAACAAAAATACAAAGGTAAACATGATTATTCAACACAAGACTCACAAGATAACTCCCATACAATGCAAGGGAAAAAACATGACAAGATTCTTTCTCAAGAATCATATTAGGGGAAGATTAGGGGACAACACTATTGGTAAACAGATTTGTCATTGTAGTTTTTCCTTGAAAAGTGACCCTGAGTTTCCCTATTGAGCAACGACAAATGAACCAACAATTTTGGATTGATGATCTTCCTCTAAATTTTAGAGGTACAAGTCCCTCGTATGATGAAATTTATATCTTAAAGGGTATGGTTTTAACCAAAAACCAAGAAAGGAAAATAAGTTAAAAAAAGACAAGAAAGATAAATATGTATAAAGCATGACGAATACATAGATTCATCCCTCATATGTATAAAGAGCACATATAAGATGAAGGAAATAACTACGGTTAAACATATGACAACATCAAAGAAATAGCTACAAATTCACCAACAGAAGAATCCACAACACAAAGAAAACATGTCTATTCGCAGACCAGTCATATTATTCTCCATTTATTTCTTTAATTGAAGAGCTTGTAGACTCTTTCTTGTGTACAAAATTATCGAAACTCAATCTTCTCCTTCAAAAGTTCCCAGCTCCTTGTCCAAAAACTGAACCCTTCTCTCTTAGAAGTTTTACAATAGATAGAAATGAGTGACTTTTTAGTTTATGTAATTGACTCTTTTTCAATTTGGGAGTTTACAATTTTTTATAAAATACATTACAAAAATGACTCTTGAGTGCACTTTTCAACATTTTTTAAAAATAAAATAATGAACCTTTCCCTCTTTTTTTAATGACCACTAGTCGACACTTTTATAGTGACTCCAATAACCATTGTGGGCACCCATAGAGCTCTAAAAACATGAAAATTTTGAAAAAAAAGAATTTTTTTCCTCTAGACTTTTTGCCTTTAAAAAGTGGTTGTCAAGATTTTAGGTGGTTGTCACAACCTTGTCGGGTTCTGACAAGGTTGTCACAACCTCATCAGGTTTCTTCAAGGTTGTCACAAGCTTGTGAGTTCCAATGAAGGTTTTCTAACCTTGCAAAACTTTTGAATTTTTTTAATTTTGAAACCATATATGATTTTTGAAGGTCTTCATAACACTTAAAGCCTTAATTAAAACCTGATAAGGACTAGGTAATTCATCTCATATTTTCAAAGTTGATATGGAGGTTTGAAATGGCTACACTTTATGGAAATAAGTACAAAAAAATTTAAAATAGTTTGAGTTAAAAGATGAGGCCGATAACAGGCTCTGATTGGGGACAAGGACTACAAAGGACATTGTAGGAATTAAGAATCTCTGGTTAGGATCAATGCTTTAAATCCATTGGGCTATAGAGTCGGGGAAATTAATAGAGCATGCCTAGTGGAAAGGAACTAGATGCAAGCTAAAAATGGGACACATAGGAGAACATAGAACAAAACAAAAATAGGAAAAAATAAAAATCCTACTTAACCTATATACACGATAGGGGTCCCTACCAAAAACGTCTCCAAAGTGGTCATGCAAAGCCATTGATTGACTAAGAGAAATAAATGTCTGCGTGGAATAGTGGATAGTAAACAAGAAGCACCTGAAGATCCATTAGCCAACTTTCCACTATCATGATGAAAGATCTAAACATAATGTCATGCAAAAGTTCATTGGATACAATATTGTGCCCAAATATCCACTCTACATTATACATCTATGAAGTCAGTTGAACCACAATAGTGTTGCCTTACATATAATCATTAGAATCTTCTTGTACAACATTGAATGTAACACCATCATATACTTGATTTATAGAGTAAGAAGAAATCAACCCTCTAATTAGACATCCTTCATGGAATTTATGAGACAAAGAAACTTCTTGAGGGTGCTCTATGAAAGTGCTATTATCTAGAGACTTTGAACACCAGCTTGTACCACCAACTTTGTCAAATTTAGCCATTAGTTTATCTAATATTTTAGTTTCTTCTTCATTGTTATGTACTTCACATAATTGCTCAAGATGGTGAGGAAAAATGGTTGAACTGAATGAATTTGCTTATGCACAATGGTATCTTCAAAGTGAAAAGACTCAAGAATAGAATGATGTATTACCTCTCCTTCCAATTCTTTATAATCTTTGTAAAAAAAAAATGATATTTTGATTGTGTGCATGGAACATCATCAGTGGTTGATTCATTTTTAATCATCTTTCTTTCAAACCACCTCTGGTATCTACAAGCCTTTGTTGCAAGAAATTTTCTTTATCATATTCTTCAACAACTTTGAAAGAATCATACTCAAGTTACATATAAGTTTGCAAAGGATTTCCTAATGATTCATTTATATATTATTTCTCTCTAAGCTAGTCTTCAATATTTGTTTTAACCAAACCATTCATTGAAACTATATCAACACTTTCGTATGAGAAAACTTCTATTTTTGGAGAAGAAGAAGGCATTGAATTAAAACCAATTACCATGTCTCTAGGCTGAATAAAATGATCCTCCACATCTTTAGAAGGCTCAACTCTTTGATCTTTAGATTTTTTTTTAGAATCATCATTGCTATTTTTTGTATATATGTGATACATTTTAGCATGTTTTATGGTACCAGATTTAATTATGGAAAAAGTTGAAATGCATTTTTCACCCAAAATTGAGTTGATCTTGAGCTTGCTTTCCAAGAAGAAAATTATGATTTTGTATTGAAGGTAACTATTAATTCAAAATTTGAACATTTTGGGGTACATCCTTTCACATGTTTTTATTTTAGCAAACTAGATAAAATCATATCATCTTCAATTTCAATAACTTCTTTTTGTGCAAATTTTAAACTTCATACCTTGTTTCTCTTGAGGAGAAATCTGACCTCGGATTGTAATGCAACTGTAAAGACACATAACTAATTTATTTCATTCAATTGATCATCTTGAGGTATCTTTTTCAATAACTTATCAAATCATTCCATGAACTCTCTCATGGATTCACCTTCTTTCTTTTGAATTTTAAAAATTTGAGACAACAAAGTATATATGTCAACTATAGGTTTGAATTTTGTAAAAACTTCTTTTCCAAGTTGTCCTAATTCGTAATACACTACTTTCAAATTTTGAAACCATTTTGCAACATTCCCAATGAGGCTTTCAGCAAACAATCGCATGAACAAATCTTCTTCTTGGACTCCCATAATTCCATAGACAACAATGAATGCTTGAACTTGATTGTCGATATCTTGCAAATTCTCCTAGTGAACTTTGGGAAACATTTTCTTGATCCCTCAGGCAAGGCTATTTATTAAGCCAATACTAATGGTCCAAAGTGAGTTCCCCATGGTTGAGATGAAACCAATGCCATGGTGCAAGATTAAAAATAACAATAGAATATCTATAATTTTTATAGTAGCCAACCTCCATTCAAAAAGAGGCACCTTTTAATTTTTTTTGGAGAATAAGATGCACTAATATTTTTGTCTCTCAAATAGAGTCACCAAAAAATTGTTAGTAAACAGATTTGTCACTATAGTTTTGCTTTGAAAAGTGACCTCGAGTTTCCCTATTGAGCAGTGACAAATAAACCAATAGTTGGAGAGACCATTATTGGATTAGTGATCTTCCTCTAAATTTTAGAGGTACACCTCCCTTGTATGATGAAATTTATATTTTTAAAAGGTATTCCTTTAACCAAAAATAAGGAAAGAAAAATAAGTTAAAATAGAGACAAGAAAGATAACTATGTATAATGCAGGATAGACACACAAATTCATCCCTCATAGGCATACAAAGTACATATAAGATGAAGGAAATAAATGCACTTAAACATATGACAACATCAAAGAAATAGCTGCAAATTCACCAATAGAAGAATCCATAACAAAAAGAAAACATGTCTGATGCATAGACCAGCCATATTATTCTCCATTTATTTCTTTAATTGAAGATCTCACAAACTCTTTCATGTGTACAAAATGAGAAACTCATTCTTCTCCTTCAGAAGTTCCCAACTCCTTGCCTAAAAATTGAACCCTTCTCTTTTAGAAGTTTTATAATAAATAGAAGAGTGACTTTTCTAGTTTTTGTAGCTAACTCTTTCAATTTTGGAGTTTACAATTTTTTGTAAAATAAATTACAAAATAACTCTCGAGCGCAATTTTCAACATTTTTTAAATAAAATAATGGACCTTAATTCCTCTTTTTTTCTTATAACCAATAGTTGACACCTTTATAGTGGCTCTAATAACCATTGTGGGCACCCACATAGCTCTTAAAACATATTTTTTTTAAAAAAAATCTTCTCCTTTTTTCCTTTAAAAAGTGGTTGTCGTGATTTTGGGTGGTTGTCACAACTTCATCAGGTTCCAACAAGGTTGCTACAACCTCATTAGGTTTTGACAAAGGTTTTATAACCTTGCAAAACTTTTGAAACAATTTATTTTTGAAACCACATATAATTTTTGAAGGTCTTCAAAACACTTAAAGCCTTAATTAAAATTTGAGAAGGACTAGGTAATTCATCTCAAATTTTCAAAGTTGATATGGAGGTTTGAAATGGCTACACATTATGGACAATAAGCACAAAAAAAAATTAAAATAGGTCGAGTTAAAAAATGAGGCCAACAAATACTCAAAATGAGGAAAAATATAACAAGGATGTACAATATTATCCAATCCCCAAACATTCATTCTCCCAAGATTTTCCATCATTCCTTCCATCCCATTTTCACAACCACAACATCCATTCTTCCAAAAATCACTACAATACCCAAGCTTTCCCCATAGAGGGTCCATCATATCTCTACCCTCCACTTGGGATCTATTTTCATCAATAGGGGAGAGCCTATCCCATTACAACCCTTCCCAACAAAAAACACAACAAAAGAGAGAAAAATATTACAAAAAAATATTACACACATAGTTTCACTATCTTACATTCATTCAAACATTAAAAAAACCTATAACAATATAAGAAAGGAGGCCTACCTTTCCAAGATTCCAAATAACTTGATGAAGGTTGATGAATACCAACAATAAACCTCTATCCAAGAATCCTCTCCTCAATCCAAGCTCTCCAAGACCCTCTCCAACTCTTTCAATACTCAAGCCAAATTCAAAATGAACCAAAGCCCTTTCCACATTCACAAAAATAGAATAAATAGAAATTTCCAAAATCAAAATGCTTAAATGTCAAGGTGAGACTTGTCATCTGCTCATTCAATCCTCAATAGTATCTCTATCCACTTGCTCACACATGTGTGAGCTAACTCCTTGGACACTCTTCCTCATGAGGATTTTCCAAGCGTTCTCATGTTTGTGTGAGTCACAATTTTTGGAGATTCTTCCTCATGAGGGTCTTCCATGTGTCCTCACTTGTGGGTTGAGTCACGAGGAGCTAACTAAACCCTAAACAACCTAAACAAGAATTTGGAGGATGAAATTGAATGATGACACATCATCCATCCCACTTTCCAAATCCCATTTTCATCACATTCACTCAATGGAATTTAGAACATGTTAAAACTTAGCTAAAACTTAAGATAAATATTTCAAAATGTACCTAACCCAAGCTGCATACCTTATGACTTTAAAAACATTAAAATAAGGTAAACACTAATATTTTACGACCCTTTCAAAACCAAATAAAGAATGCATCCTATATGAATTTACATGATTGTAAATTAGTATTTTCCATATTGTTCAAATTCTAGCTATTGATTTGGGTGAAATCTTCTTGTGACTCAACCACAATCCTTTAAGGTATTTTCAAATACTACCAAATTGTGAATATCAAAAATCCTATAAAAGGTTAAGGTACATCAAGTGGTGTGAAGAAAAATAGTTTACAAATCAGATGGGATAATTTTGTGGATATAAGACATGTTCATAGTCATGGGCTCATTTCTACATAATCACAACCTATTATTCTAATTCCCAATCAATTTATGAGTCTATTATTTATTATTCTACATTCTAAGAAATGTCAAATTAAAATCCATTTCAAACATTCCATTATTTAATTATTGAGTTTTGATTAAGATAAAAGGGAAGGGACCGTACCCATTAGAAAATGGCCATAAAGGCCAAGCAAAAGGATCTCACAAGAAGTGAGACAACTAGAAAACTAAAAAAAAAGAACTAAAGAAAAGATCAATAGTCAAGAAAAAATGAAATCAGCTAGGGACCAACATGAACACATTAATAACTATTGGTCTCCAACAAGGCAGAGGCCCCTAATTTCTTTCCATTCCTTCAAAAGGAATTGGAGATTTTCTTCGAAGGACAAAGCCTTATGATTCTTTCTACCAATGTCATCCACAAGGGGGGTAGAGGTACTTTCCATGTTCTTACCCTTCTTTTTGGAACTGGTCTAAAACGCCTCCAAGACTTCATCTCTAGCACACTTTCCAACAACTCTTAAGTTCTTGTTGGAAGACCTGTATGGTGATAATAATATTCTTGACAATTTTCTATGCTATAGTTGACAATCTCCTATAGAGTGTGAAGAATTTTATCTTGGCTATATTATAAATTAGCAACCTCATCTTAAAGTTTCATTCTCTCTTCGGTGGACCCAATAATAGTCTTTATTTCAACAACTCATTTTTCAATGTTTGTCGAATTCTCAAAAGTATTAGCCATGCCACTCAATAAATCCCAATGGTCAGAGTCTTCCACCTCACTTTTCCAGTCCATGGTTTTGTTGAGCACAAAAGACTTCAAAATCTGGATTTTATTTTTGACAGTAATGAGTTGAGCCAACAACCATTTGAGGATGCCATTTTAAATATTAGTGGCCTGGATTTTTTAATCCAATTTCACCTTCAGAGGAGCACAACTCTTGCAATTATGAAGAATCTTCAATGTGGTGTCCTATGGCACTTGAGCCTGGTCAAAATTCTAATTAGGGGGATATGAGGGGCTAGAAGGAGAGATATTCACGGGGGATCTGGGAAGGGAAACAACATGGGAATCATCCTTGGAAAGGGAGGCAGTAGGGAAAGCCTTCAAGGAAGAGGACCGAGAGGATCTAGAGTTGTCATCCAAGATGGAGATTTGGGGTGTCAACAAAGTCCACTTTTTTCTTTCTAGAAGGGGTGGGGGCCTCAACAACAAGGGTTTTTCCTTTAAAAGTGTGGGGAGGGTTAGACCTAGTGATTCTAGGTTGATGGCAAGGGGCAGACACAATATTAGAGGTAGGGGTAGTAGGATTTCCCTTCGAAATCACATAAGCACTTTTGTGAACCATGAAAGGGTTAGTCACCTACAAAAGAGAGGCAATAGTTGAGGAGAGCACCACATTATGCAAGTAAAGTCTATATTATGCCTTGATGTAGGGGCATTGTCTTCCCTTTGTCTTGAACGACTTTAATAGATTGCTCAAGGGAAGACAAAATCCAAAAAGCAAAGTTTAACTTGGCATTGTGACGAAAGTGATTTAGCATAGGGAGGAGGTGGACATGAAATATTTTAAATCTACCTTCCAAAGTGACGTACCTCATTAAAACCTTCACCATCTTCTTCTAGACGTCCAATAAATCATCTTTGTTGAACCCATTCTGAAGCCTGTTCACTTTCTCCCCTTTTTTAGGAATCTCTCCATATCTTTTTGGTAGTGAACATTTGGTTTTTGGGAATACAAGCACCACCCATGGGGAGACCAATAGTTGTTGTGATGAGCTCCATAGAAACTACAAATGAGAGACCCTTGACCTCAACAAGCCCATCCTTCTAGGAATTGGAAAACTCCACAAACATATTGGGGTCATGCCCTTTCATAGCCTCAATATAGGAAGCTAGTTTTCCTTTCTGTAAGATAGGCCAAACATCTTGTTCATTCCTTAAGTTATCACAAGAATTGTGTTCCTCCTGAACCAGTTCCCACCCATATTGACAGGTGCATAAGCTATGGAATTATAATTAGGATACACTCTTAGAAGAATCAAATTGCAAAAATAAATAGTTGGTGACTCAAACTTGTAATGAGGATGAGGTGGATAGTAATTATTATCCTTCATGCAAGGGAATAGGTACATATTACCATTATGAACCCAATGCGGACTCAAATTAGTTCCATTATTAATAAGATTTATCACATTCTCTAGTAACATAAGGAGATCCACCCATATTTTAACCTTACGTATATAGGCTCCAAGATTAGCCATCCCATCAATAACCATATTTCCTTCTTGAAAGATGTGATTTATCTGGCATCGACCTATACTCATAATATCAAGGAAAACCATAGCAATTAGATTCCTAAGAGACCAGTTGGGTGACATTTCACCTTTTAACATCATGATGATGTTTTGTGAGTCACCTTCAATCGCCAGGTTGGTAAAGCCTCTTCTATTAGCTATTTGTATCCCGTGAAAAGCCACAACCACCTCAACAAAACTAGAGGTCTATCTATTGAGATTAACAACATAGGCTAAAATTACTTTGCCTTTGTGACCTTGAATGATACCACCCCCTCCCATTTGACTCAGGTTCTCTTTAATTATTGAGTTAAGTACAATTATTTATTTACATTTTTTGGTTATTACAAATTACTAGAATATCAATATCAAGTCTATTTATTAACCTAGGCTAATTTATGCTTATTTACATGCATTTTTTAAAGTTAGCCTAGATTATACTTAAGAAATGTTAGTATTACTTTAAATTATATAATCTTAAATTATTTATTCAAAATATCTTAAATCAATAAAAATAATATATTTAATCAATAACTCCAATAACATTATGCTAAAATTATATTAAAAATATGTTTAATTATAGTTCTTTTAAAATAATGTTTGTATCATTATTTTTAATAACGCTATAGCTACAATATTAGTATTAGTTGAACTTTTTAATTCCTCATCCCATACTTTTTGAACCTAATGGTGAAAATATATCAATCCCTTTTCTTAATTAGTTGTGTGTCTATTTTGAGGTAAATTCTTCATACTTATACATTATGACAAATGCCACAATCTTGTACAAAATTGGTCCCATTTTCCTAGCTTTTATCTAGTCGTTATTTGCATGTGCTAATATGTATATGTTACTTCTTTGTACATGTACCCCTATGAATTTGGCTTATATGTTTGTTATCCATGTTGATCTATATATAGTGATCCCTAGATTTCATTTATTAGTCATGATTCATTCTACCTAGTTGATCCTAAGTCAAGTTTGTAATCACAAGGTTTCCCCTATAAGTGCAATTATGTGACTTGCCTAAATTCAAATTCAAAAAAATCAAAGTTTGACTAACTCCCTTTTCCTTTCTTGCCAAAGTAGGGAGGAGGCCTGGAGGAGAGAATATCTGTCAATGATTCAATAATAAGCATATTGAATCAAATGGATAAAGATGTAGAAACCAAGGAAGAACTATGAGATCAAGTGAATTGCTTAAGGCCTATATCAACTATTTAATAGGGCTTGTTCATGTTAACTCCCTTGTTCCTCCCACTTTAAATTTGTTAGACAAGGGGAAGCATGTCCAAGATGCAGGAGGAGTAATAAGTGCCACCACCTCATGAAGGAATTCATTAGATGCACAAGGTAGTAGATTAATCCAAGAAACAATCTAGTGTTATCACAAGGTGAGTGACGAAGCAAGTGCCTTGATAGAGTTTTAAACAACTCTAGATGAAGAGCTCACAACATTAGAGGAAAATATACATATATTGAAAAGGATGGCAAGGATCCCATTTCTAGAATTGTAGGGTAAGCAAATAATAATTGATGGGAGTCCTAAATTACCAATCGATTGGTTTTAGACCACCAAGAATAAAATAAATTTGATTAAAGAGTGCAAGCATAAGTTTACACTCTAGAAGGATGCTACTACTACTAGAACAATGGATGAAATCAATACTGAGACTTTACAATAGGAAAATCCTAAGAAGATATTTTCGGCTAAGGTCATAATAAAAGAATTCATTGGGAATACAAGGAAGCCACTTATTAAAGACCTCATCAATGAATTAGTCAACTATTCATTGAATTTGATGGATATTCTCTCCTCCTCCCTGATTAGACAATTATTGATAGAGTTTACAACTATGAATTAGACCCCACATTGATGAACTTAACCTAAAATATAGCATAGAAGAATAAATTGACCATGATCTATATATTTGACTCTAAAGATTATTTCCTAATCTCAAGATACATAGATTCCAAAATATTATCTATTCAACACTTATTTTTTAATTATAAAATTAAAATATCCATTTTTTCTTATTTCTTCTCTAAAAATAATTATTTATATTAATAATCAATCTAACTCAAACTCATCATTTCATTATTATTTAATCTAAATTAATACATACATACATCAATCTAAACTAACCCAATTAAAAAATATTTTTCTTTATTTTCACTAAAAATATGATTGAAACTAATCCATCTTACATCTTTAAAATCTATTTATTTTTACTCATTCCTATTCTTTAAATCACCTTAAAAAATAAAATAAAATCATATGCATTAAAATCAACATCATATATTAAGTAGAATCTTCCAAACGCATCCCCTAAGAATAATTCTATTTGATTAAAAAATAAATCTGTTAAAGAGAATTCATGAAAACAAATGCTTGGGACCACATAGCAAGCTATCTTGAAAGAGACAAAATACAAACTTGTAACATAGTTTAACCTCACATACATTGCCTTGTTGGCATGCAGATTTTTTCTTTGTAAAGTAGCGAATTTGGGGTGTATTTTATGTTGATTGCAATGTATGGGCATGACTTTTGTAAGTAATGACAAATATAGACACATGTTTCAAAATAGTTAGAGGAATTGAGTCCACACTTTCTTGTTTTGGATTTTTTCTATAGAAAATTTTGCTCGGATTCTCTCCCAATAGGTATGTACTTACCCCCTTCTTCTATCATTCTTAGTGTATGTTTTGGATGGAGTCAAATTTCAAAGATTTGATTTTCTATGAAAAATATAATAATAATAACCGGTAAATTTTTTTTATCAAAAGATCTACTTTACTAAAACAAGGAATAATAATAGAAAAAACATAGTGATCTTTATGGGGTCAATGCACATTATAGATAGTGTTGTCAAGCACGGTTTTTTTTCACTGTTTATGACGTCTTATTCTCTTCCATACTTGGCCTCTACTTTGAGGGCTAAGAGGGGTGGAATGTGTAGGCCAAGATTCGAAGAGCTAATTTAGAGCAAGTTCTTAGATTTCATTAGATGGACTCGTGTAGGGACATTATTTATTATATTGAGGAATTCTTCTTGATGGTTGTGGAGGAAAACCTAATTAGTGGAATCGTGAATGTTCTAAATGACCATGGTGATATGATTGAGTGGAATACGTATAAATTAGAGTTTATGGAAGAAGTTGCTAGCATTGCAATGTTCCACTAGTTTAATAGGGTTTTTGGTGGAAAAAGTCATGAGTGTGCACATAGGTGTGGTGGAGGTTGTTGTGATCTTGTTTCTGCGAGTAAAAAATAATACATGAATGTTGAGCTACTTGTTACTATATGGGATGTTAGTTCATCTTGTCCAATGTTATATAAGACAATGGCATGAGCCCATTCTACTTTTAGTTGGCTAATTTTTACTATAATTATCATTTATAAACATTAAAACTTGTGTTTTTACTTTATTTTATAGTTTATGTCTAGTAGTCACATGTCTAGACAATGACCCATACAACCAATAATGCATACTTTAACATTTATATTCTATTTTTTGAACAAGGATCTCAAATAAAATCTCTCTTATTTATTAGAAAATAAAATAAAATCATAGAACATAACTTCTTACTACTATATAAGTAAACTTTGAACAACCTTAAAATTAATTTATCAAGATATCTATTTAACATACTATCAAAGTTTTATGATGATATTTCATTTTAAAATAATGGGTTTCTATTATAATTTTAAAATAATTTCACATAAATAATAAATATATAAATAATTTTATAGTATTGTAATGATTAAATTTACATACTCGCGCCCATTTTTATTTAGTTTTATGTTTATTTTGAGAGAGTGATTTAATATATCCGTGTATCAACAAATAGTGTAATAGTGTTTGAAGTTGAGCTCATTCCCCTAGCTTTTGTCTATTCCCACACACACATCCCCATATATTTATTTAAACCTTACCCATCTATCCACATCTTCCCATATAGCCTTTATTTATGACTCTAGACAAATCTATTTATTTATTCCTCATAAAACCATGACAATTTAAATACTCAACTTTATTTTTACAAATGTGAGGCTAACTCTATGAATACAAACTCAATACTTTCTTTTAAAAAATTAAATCCAAACTTGATTGATTCTCACCTATTCTACTAGCCATTTTGATCTAACCAAACACAAGTTTTTACAATTCAACACTATGTGCTTGTACATAAAGGAATTCAATGGCATCCATTCCATATCCTCTCACAATCAATCATACTCTCTCATCCTAGAAAAACTCAAGGAATAATTAATAGTGAAAATGTTTAGTATTCACATACATAATTTCAAGGAACTTGATGACCTCAAAGTGTGGATAAAATGTAGTAGTGAAAATTTCATATTAATGTCAACCCTTTAAGTTTTGTGCCCATCTTGTGAAAATGGATGAATACATGCATATATTGACAAATAGTATAATATTATAGGAATTTGGTTTCATTCTCGTAACCTTTTATCTATCCCCACACAAACACATCTCCATAAATTTATCTACACCATATACACATTTTCTCATCTTCTCATACAACCTTCATTTGTTGTACTAAACACATTCTTAGATATTCATTCCCCATAAAACCATGACTATTTGACTACCTAGGATATTTTCTATACTTGTGGGGGGTTGACATCACAAATGTAGACTCAACCCTTTCCTTTTCAAAATTTAATTTTAGAATTGAACTCTCAAATATTCTATTAGTTGTTGTGAGCCAATTAAACACACATTTTTATGATTTAGAGGCATGTTATTGTATTTAAAGGAATTCTATAAAATTCATTTCATAAATCCTCACATATTATAATTAATCATGAAGTAATTAATAGAAAAATACTTCAACTATGTACATTAGAAAGGAGTAATGAATTTAAAAAACTCAATGTAGGAAAATTTCCTACTATCTTTTATCTTTTACACATATTTTATAGGGTTGACCTAGGTGAACATGTCCCTTACAAAGAGAGGGGGACCAACCACGTCAAGGCTCTAGGTCACGGAGAGCCAAGAGCGGAGGGCTACCCTAACGTAGCTCACTCTAAAGGGGTGTTTCAGATAGAGGTCGAGAATGATGAGGACTATAAAGTACTTCAATCACCCTTTAGACTTGAAATCCAAGTTTAGGCTAGGCAAGCTAGTTTTCGAAGTCAATACTGTACCTCAGAAAATTCTTTGTCCGAGGATGAAAGCGTAGTTTTGGGACGATAGCGTGGCACATTGGCGTCTCTTAGGCACACTGGAGTTTGTATGGCCAAAGGATAGAAAGTACAATAAAAACTACCAGAAAACAAACTAATGACCTAGCTAACTATTCTTGAATGAGGAAAATAGAACAATAAATTATGAAAAGTACAAATGAAGATGATAAAGTAGATAGATGAAGGCTAAAGTAATGAAGATGATCTCGCAAAGGCTCTGGTTCTCCAGCTAGCTCCAAATGCACATCCACCTACACACAAGAAAGAGGGGAAATTGGTGGGGCTATATAGGGATTTTCCTTAGTTAGATCCCCGTTTTAGTGTTTCCACCTCCAAGAACAACCAAATAGAAACGAGAGAGAAATATGTGATAAAGAAGTAAAGAAAGTAGAAGATGCAATAAACACTACAAAACAATAAATTTCTACTCAACCAAATCACAAAGGAGAGAAGCAAAACCTTAACCCAAAAGCTCACTAGCCAATGGAGGAGAAAGCGGACTTGGAAAGGTCACCATAGCCTCGACTGTGATGAAGGGAGGTCTTGTAAGACTCCAAGCCCATGCTGCTATGGCTTGCTTCATGCTTGCTTTGTAGAGTTGATGGAGTATTGTTGCTGCAATGGAGTGTTGAAGTGCTACTAAAGAGTGAAGAGAATGTTGAAAATGCTTGAGATGGTGAAAGAAGGATGCAAGATCTTTTAAAGATATTGCAAGAGGATGAAATGAGATGAAATGGAATGAGAATGGATGAATTTGAAGAAGTGGGAAGAATCTTCCATTTTCGGGGTTGGTTGGTCGAAGAGGGATGTTATAAATCGACCCCAATTGAAAGTGTAACGCCTCTGCCAACTTCAAATGCAGGAATCCATCAGGGTTGTAAGTGCGTCGTGCGGATGTCTGTGCGCCACACGTGTGTCTTTGTCAAATATATCTCATTGACACAAGAGATAGACGCAAAGTGGAAGGAAGGCAGTTAGGTGATGTGGAATTTTTCCTTTGAATTTGATTTTCTAAGGTGAAGGTATGTGAAAGGGGAATTTGCATAAGGGGTGAAAATTCGCTCCTATACATTTTTTCCCCACTTTAGCAAGCACAAGTATTGAGGAGTGCTTCAGTAAAGCAGATCAAAGAGTTAGTAGGGTTAGAGATGTATACCTGAACTATCGAGGAAGCAGATCGTGATTTGGTGAGCTCGAAAGCACAAGCTAGAACAAAATACCCCATAGCCTCGTAGAACTATGAAGCTACACAAGATACACTGAAGGCCATCAAACCAATGATGGAAAAATCCCGTAGGATGAAAGTGTCTCACAGGCCCGTAGACCTGCAAGGAGGCAGCCCCCAAGATCTTTCACATGAAGGAAGCCCCATGAAGTATGTGCCTTACAAGCCTACAGACCTGCAAGAAGGTATCCCACAAGATCTCTCATATGAAGGAAACCCATATGAAAGCACCTTACAGGCCCACAGACCTACAAGGAGGCATCCCCCAAGATCTTTTTCATGGAGGAAACCCAAAGGAGGATACTTCATAGAGTCCAATTAGAAATCGGCTTCACAAGTGCACCTACAAAGTGACATGTTTACCCATAGATAAAGCATTTTCGAAAAAATGTAGCCACATAGAAAATAAAGCGAACAATCACACAGACCGTTAGCAAATTGGAAGGATTTCAAAGGGGTCCATCGGGAACCTGGCGTAAGAAGAGGGTCCACCCAAGGGACGCGCTATTCAAAAGTACAAAGAGAGATATTTTTTATCAAATTGATTCATCATCAATGAATCCTTTTGAAAGATGTTCACTTCATCAAGGAATTCGAAAGGAAGAAAATGCCCCCTTGCGAGGGGAAGATAAAGGCTGCTCCCACCTCGAAGGAAAGTACTCAAGCTCTTTCTTTGTGAACCTATGATGAAGGAAACACGTTCCATTAGGGGTCTTAGTTGTGAATGCAGTTTTGAAAAAGAAATGTTCTTGAGGATTTTTGAGAAAAGATTCGTTGGCAGGGAAGACATTTTCTAAAAATCATAGCGTCATATAAATGGCATTGTCACACATGAAAGGGACAACTTAGGCAAAGAAGATCAAAATATAAGAAAAGAGAAAAGGAGAAATAAACATAAACAAATGGCACAAGGGTGATATGATATTTTGGGGTCAGAACTGCTCATAAATATATATAAGTATAATAATAATAGTATATAAATGAATTGTCATCAACCCCCTACTATATCAGACCATGTTAAGAATACATGATAAGACAAAGTAAAAATAAAAAATTGGGTCAACATGGAAAGGAAGCCTAAATGCCCCCAACACTTTGAATCGTCCCCAATTTTCCAAAATCAAAACACATAATAGAGGAAGAATGATGATACAAATAGAAGAAGGTTTATGACACAAAAACCACTCATGCATCCAAGCACCAACAAGGGTGACAATGGTCATCTAGGAACACATAGCACATTTACGAGGGAACACATCACAACACACACTTCTAATCTAAAGATAAAGAAGAGGCCTCCCCCTAACACCCATCGACCAAGAGGTCATCTACTTCGCATTCTAGATCGTCATAAGGGGAAGGAGGACAAGCCTGCAGTGGTGAAATATTAAGGAGAAGAAATTTTGACCCTCCCGCAACAAGGGCTAAGGAAGAAAGCTCCACAAGGTCTCCTCCAATCGGCTCTTGTGGAGCTATGGTCAGTGATTTCGCGAAGATCGCTAACAAGGCCGAAACTTCATCTAGAGGATTAAACGTGCACTTCATTGGATTTCCATGTCATACCTCAATGGATGGAGAGGGTTGTGCCTAAGATCCACCGCACTAAGTGACTCGGGAGTGGTGACAAACTCAGGGAAGTTGGGGCTGGTTTCGTCACTAAGACAGAGCAAGCCAATGCAGGACCACCCTTTAGAGAGGGTGGCCTCCTCTTACATCCTCCATTGCTGGAATGGCCATCCTCCATCTTTTGCTTCATTAGGGGATGAGAACTCCCCACAAATGAGGCAAGAGGCATGAAGGAAGAGAAGGAGAAAACCATAATAGAAAAAACTAAATTATTTGACATATCCACAGGTTTCAGGAAAGGCGGGATGTCCGGAAGGGACATCAACAAGGGCAGCTCAACCGAAGGAGCGATGAACACTTGCACCTTTTAGGGGTCAGGCACACTTACAATAGGAGCCATAAGCAATGCGGGGCTTGGTTGAGTGGAAGCAGAGGGGAGGATAGAGAAGGACATAGCAGGAGGCCCTAAAGCAGGGGTGGTCATCTCCCCTTCCTTCCTCTGCAAGGTGGCCTACTTAGCTGCGAGAGCCTTCCGTCGGCGCTTGCGCTCACACGTAAGGCAGTTTTTGTGGCTCTTTGAGCTAGAGACTGGAGGTTGCGAAGGAGCGAAAGACTCCTGCTCATCCATGGGAGT
The DNA here is from genome assembly GCA_007258455.2 of Sequoia sempervirens. Lineage (NCBI taxonomy): Eukaryota > Viridiplantae > Streptophyta > Pinopsida > Cupressales > Cupressaceae > Sequoia > Sequoia sempervirens. The sequence continues at coordinate 136,056 of VDFB02273151.1, read as the reverse complement.
GTCCACCATAGATGTTTCCAGTGAAGGAACAGGCTCCTAAACGGGAGCAGGAGGAACAGGTTAAGAAACAACGGGGGGAGTCAGCTCTAGTGCCTCAGTAGCGGGCCTCTTCCCATTTACTGCTTTTGGAGTAGGAGCGATAGGAGGCCACAGAGGCTGGGACATAGAGGATTCCCCATGGGAACCTTTTCCCTTGCCATACAAGTAATACCAAGGTCCAGGTGATTTGGTAGGGAGATCCAATATCTTAATCTCGGGTTTATGCCAAGCAACACCATCAGACTTCGTGGGTAAAAGCTAGGCCTACTCATCCAAAACTCTTTTCTGGAAAGAGGAGTGGGAGAACCATCCCGAGGATGGGGCAGCTTCTTTTTACCCTTTCGAGAAGAGGAGGCAACTAGCTATTGCACTATTGGAAGGGTCAGTTTTGGCTGTCCCTTGCCCCCAGTCTTATACTTCACATAATTCTTATAAAGCAGGTTTGTTCTTGGAGGAAGCAAACCAATCAGGGTGGGCCAAAAGGCATCCAATGAATATCCCCCACGAGATACCAAAGGCTGGTACCCAGTGTCATGCACTATGTGCACAACACCTTCATGGGATAACTTTAAACATTTGTGAATGAGAAAGGCGATTCCATTCATGGAAGCTAGCCAAGGTATGCCTAACTTCAGCCTAAACAAATTCGACTCTGGAATGATATTGAAGACTGTGTCTACAACCCTAGGTCCAACTAGGACGGACAAAGTTATCGAGCCATACGGCTTGAGAGGTAGACCATCATGCATATGGATGGTAGACCTCGTTTCTCCGTACTCCCCCTTATGCAATGAATTAAGCCACAATGTTTCTTCTATAATGACATTCACTTGACTTTCAGGATTGACTAAGACCCCTGGCACAATGTTCCCATTAAGGTGAGTAGGAATGTAAAGGGTTGAAGGCTTATTGTTCAAGGGCATATCCTGTGAAGTGAATGTCACATCCGGTGAGCTGATCGCAGGCTGTGCAGAAGGGGTAAATGTAACCATGTTAACATATGCTTCAGGCTGAGTGGTAGAATTAGAGGGATCAATAATCATGTTGGCAGAATGTAATGGAAAAGGGTCCGTCTATATCTACAACTCACTATTCGCTTTCGCCATCGATTTTTTTGCATTTTTTAATTCCCATCAAGAAGAATAGTACCGTCCTCGATGTGATCCGGTATCTCGTTACATAGGCGCATACAACATTCGGTATCATGTTCATTGACTCGATGGTACTGATAGAAGGAATTTTTATCATACAAACTAGGGTAAGGTTCCTTGAGGGGTTTAGGGTTCTCCAAGGTTATGATCTTATCCTTTAGCAACTTTTGTAGGATGGAAGAATAAGATTCTGCTAACTTTGTCAACTTCCTGTTGCGTTTGAGGTCATTATCATTCGTAGCAGCTACAATATTCGCAATAGCCTTACCTTTCCTAGAGATTGATACAATGGAGTCCCCTTCTGAATGGGAGCGCGAGGAGGATCCCCCAAACTGAACTACCATCTACTGATACTACCATAGTGTTGCACACAGATGTGTGAAAGAAGGGTACTCCATAAGGGAAAACTTCTCCTGCCAAGGTCCTTGCAAGTTCCCTATGAATACCTTCTATACGTTAGAATCGGGTAAGAGATACGAGATTTGTGAGAAGAGCACTTGACACCATGCTATGAAATAAGTAATCTTTTCATTATCCCCTTACTTGCATCGGACGAGAAGGTCATCTTCGGTCCAATGTTGGCTTGGAACTGTTAGAGAAACTGATTCACAAGTTGGTCAAATGAGAAAATAGAGTTATCTAGTAAGGAACAGTACCACTCGAGTACTGTATCCTTAAGAGATCAAGGGAATAATTTTACCATCAATGCATTGTGATGGAAGAAATATGTACACAGGGAATTGAAGGTGGACACATGTGTTTGTGGGTCCCCTTTGCCACCATATTTCTCAAATTTGGTAATCTCCATTCCTTGTGGGAAGGGAGTAGTTAAGATTGCTATCGACAATGGACTATGTTGGAAGAAGGTCTGAAAGATAGGCTTGGTAGAGGCTTGGGAGAGACTCGCCAGCTAGCTTTGCATCTTGCCCATATTCTAAAGAATAGTGTTTAGAATAAGGTTGTTAGATGGCATAAGACCAGTGGGACCTCCTCTAGAACCACCACCAGAGCCACCTCTGGAACCACCAACATGGTCGGTGCCAAAACCACTACCAAAGCCACCATCTCCAATAGGGCCTCCACTGGAGCCACCTCCGCTTCTGAAGCCACCACCATGGCCTCCACCTAAACCACCTTCGCCAGTGCCACCCCCGCTGCCAAGACCACTGCCACTACCAAAGCCTCCAACACTCAACCCGCTGAAACATCCACTGCTAGAGGTGACAAGAGGGGTGAAACTAAAACCCAAAGGTATTTTGTTTTCTTTGATAGTTTCAGACCTCTCAAAGGCAAAGGGGATGTTGATCGATGGGATTGTGTCAACCATGTATATAGACACGGGAGGCATTGAAACTCCTAATTGTCTCTCATGTTCTTTGAGAGTGGCCCCTTGTATGAAGTTAGGGTTGTTTGGGGGGGCACATGCTTCAGTTAGACTAGAGAGACTAGCCAAGAGTTCTATGCATGTGCAGTCCCTTCCCACCATATACTTTATTTCGCTAATAACTCGAGTGGCCCTAGCCATCTTCATGTCTTTTTCTAGGTGATTTTCCAAGTCATCCAGTCATTTGCTAAGGGTAGAGATATATTATGAAGGAATGTGAACCTCGTTCTCATCTACTAATGATGGTGTAGGAGACGTAGGAGGAGTGAGGAAGTGGTTGGTCTCATTGAAGAACCATACCTCGTGCCTTGACAACTGCTCGACAACTGCTCCTGAGTAGCAAGACCAACGAAAGATCGAGCAAAACAACCTGTAGAGAAACCAGAAGTGACCTTCGTCCTCTCCATAAAAAGGTGTCGTACACTTCTTCTAACAACGTACCCAGAAGTTGTGGACTAGGTTGTGATGCTCATAAACCTTTACAACACTCAGGAGTACAATGATCATAAGGTACTAGAGAAAAGTTTCAGCACCAACGAATGGGTAGACGTTGGTTCATGTTGGGTTCACTAAAAATGTAAGAGAGGGGGACGAACCATGTTAAGGCTACAGGTCATGGAGAACCAAGATCGAAGGGGTACCCTAACTTACCTCACTCTAAAGGGGTGTTTTAGATAGAGTTCAAGAATGATGAGGACTATAAAGTACTTCAATCACCCTTCAGACCCAAAATCCAAGTTAAGGCTAGGTGAGTTGGTTTTTAGAGTCAATACTATACCTCAGTTCTAGGACGATAGCGCAGTGCACTGGCATCTCTCAGGCGTACTGGAGTCTGCACAACTAGAGGACATAAAGTACAATAAAAACTACCATAAAATGAACTAATGGCCTAGCTAACTATTCTTGAATGAGTAAAACAGAGTAATAAAATATGAAAAGTACAAACAAAGATGATAAAGTAGATAGATGAAGGCTAAAGTAGTGATGATGATCTCACCAAGGCACTATTTTTCCAGCTAGCTCCAAATGCATGTCCACCTACACACAAGAAAGGGGAAGATTGGTGGGGCTGTATAGGGGTCTGCCTCAATCAGACCCCCGTTTTGGTGCTTCCACCTCCATTGACAGCCAAATAGCAAAGAGAGATAAATATGCGATAAAGAAGTAAAGAAAGTAGAAGATGCAATAAACACTACAAAATAGTAAAGTGCTACTCAACCAAACCACAAAGGAGAGGAGAAAAATGTTACCACCTCCACCCAAAAGCTCACTAGCCAATGGAGGAGAAAGTGGACTTGGAAAGGTCACCACAACCTCGATTGTGATGAAGGGAGGTCTCGCAAGACTCCAAGCCCACGTTGCTATTGCTTGCTTCACACTTGCTTTGCGAAGTTGATGGAGTATTGTTGCTACAATGGAATGTTGAAGTGCTACTAAAGAGTGAAGAGAATGCTGAAAATGCTTGAAAATGTGAAAGAAGGATGCAAGAGCTTGTGAAGAGATTGCAAGAGGATGAAATGAGATGAAATGGAATGAGAATGGATGAATTTGAAGAATAAGTGGGAAGAATCTGCCATTTTTGGAGTTGGTTGGTCAAAGAGGGACGTTACAAATTGACCCCAATCGAAAGTGTAATGCCTCTACTAACTTTAGATGTAGGAATCCATCTAGGACATAAGCGCGTCGTGCGCGCATCTTCGACAAATATTCTCTCATCGACACAAGAGATATATGCCAATTAAAAGGAAGGTAGTTGGGTGAAGTGGAATTTCGCTTTCAGATTTTATTTTCTAAGGTGAAGGTATGTGAAAGGGGAATTTGCGTAAGGGGTGCAAATTCACTCCTATATAGTCACTTTGCATTATAATGACAATCCTTTGAGGGTTTTTTAAATACTAGTACTATCCAAAAACAAAAAAGAGCTTAGTAGATAGAGATCACTTAAGCATGATATAAACTAGTACACATTAAGAAGGGTCAAATCAACTCATAGATCATGAATATGTGAATATAGAACAAACTCAAACCCACAAATTCATCTTAGTAAATAGTAGAGGTTTAGTATATGATTTAAGCCATTTCACTAAAATAGAGTTATCTTTTTTCTAGGAAAATAATAATTAATTCTAAAATATTTATCAAATAAAATGTATTCTTAAAGAGCTTAATAACCTCATCCATTATATTTTCTTCATAGATTAACATTTTTTTTTCAAATTTTATTACAACTCACAACCTTTAACTATTAGTCTAAAATGATTGATACTATCGTGTTGGTAAGTAGATTTGTTGTTGTGATATTTTTTTGAAAACAACTTGACTTTTCCAATTGGTGTTGACAATGTGTACAATAGTTGGAGAAACCACTATTGGATTATTATTTTTCCTCTACTTTTGAGAGGAGAATCTCCCTCTTAAATTACAAGTTTTTAATTTTTTGGGGGTATGTTTTTAACTAGAAAGAATGAAAGGTACATGAAATAAAACTAAAAGGAATAAAAAAGAAACCCTAATTGTGATTGATATGAAGCCAAAGATACGATATTTTTAGGAATGAGAATTTGTTTTCTATAAATGATAGAAACAAACACAAAGGTTTGCTCCTTTTAAAGATTGTTTTCAAATAAAATATTCAACTAAGGTTTTGAAAGAGGGAATATCATATAACATAAGAAAGATACATTCATCTATGGTTTTTATACTTGTAAATATGAAAATAACCATTTATCTTATCCAAGATTGCATATGGTAAACATGTATTCTGAACAAAACTAATTGCATTCTCAACATAAATTTTAAAAGGAATTGTTACAAATTTAACATAAGAAAAAATTATGGCATAAAGAAACAATACAAAAACTCATAGAATAGTAATATTATTTTTTTATTTAATCAAAAATGAAGAGCTCAAAGAATCTTTCTACTCCTATACAATGTGAGAAAATTCAAAATTCCTTTCTTTAAAAATTAGCCTTGAATAAATAGGCTTTTCTTCTCAAAGTTGATTAACAACCAATTTTAGTTATAACTTAACAATACTCTTTTTAAGTATAATTTTATAATCATGTTATAAAACAAAGTTCACTTTTTAAGTTACAGTCTTCAACTCTATGATGATCTCTTTCCATAACTCTACTCAATTGAAGCTTTAGAATATGGTTGTTGAAAATAGGATCTCACCTTGTAACTTATAAAATTTGCTACAACTGGTGCAATTATTTTACCCCTATTATAGAGGTATTGTTGATGAATAATTTCCAAGTCAACAATACCTCTCTTGTCTCCTAAACTCTTCCATGAAAGATTGAAATATATTTTTGGAAGGGTGTTATAGAAGAGAATATACTACTTAGTTTCCTCAAAATATTACAGTCAATGGTGTCTTTTCTAAAAAGTTATTCTAAAATCATCTTTTAAAAATTTATTTACAGTAGGAATATTTTCCAACCCAATTTCATCTTCTTTCTATACATTACAATCAAAAGATAATAAACTATTTTAAATTTATAAATTATTGGTCACAAGACTTGATTATACTTTTGAATTCTGATTTTGAATACTTCAAGACTATAAACTTCCATTCAAAAGTCAAATTATTAAAATCAATTTATACCATTCCTTGGAGATCTCTAAATATCAATTACCATACATTATCTTGCTTCTTCATGGCTTGTATATCAATTTATACATATTTTTTCTTTACCTCAACCTTGTCATATACTTTGGAAATTTCTTCAATACAAATAAGTTCAACTAAAATGACCTACTCCACTCAATATTCAATTTCTTTGTCATAGGCTTGATAGCTTTGAATTTTCTCCATAATTTCATTTCTTATTTATACTAATGATGAACCAAAATATGTTGATGGAAAGTAGTCAATAGGTTACTTTGATGTATCTATGATGGATTTAATTTATGGTATTAATGCGTACACTTACTTCTCTATTTGTTCTCTTGTTTATTTCTCCTTTTTATTCCTTTATATTATGTTGGTAGTTGAAACCTAAAAGTTGTCAATCTCACTCTTATATATGATTGGAATAAGATTGACTATATGTAAATATCATAATCAACTTATATCATTTCCTCTTTATTGTTGTTTACCATGGGTTTAGTAATTTCTATAAACTAGGTGCCAAAAGAAAGATTTTTCATCAACCTTGAAGTAGAATGGGCCTTCTTTGATTTATGAGTTATATGTAGCATATTTTCTATTGCATCAAAACTAGGATCAATTACGTAAGCATGCTTTCTTTTTTTGGTAATCATCTCTTTGATCCTAGGTGAAGTGGATGGTATTGATTGAGAATTTGAGTTTGAAGATGAGGAAGTTGTAACGAGAGGAAGAGTAGTTTATGGGACACTATCAACAACAATGTTACTTAGTGGTGGTGAAGGAGAGAAGATGGAGGAGATGATGAAAGGTAAATAAATTTTTGTTTAACATCAACATGGACCTGAGAGTTACCTTCTACACCTTGAGCTAATGGCTTCTTTATGTTGAATTTATTTCTAGGATTTGTGCTTCCTCCTCTATATGTGTGGTTTAGCTCCATTCCTTTATTAAGGTATTCTTTGTCACCTCCCCCAACTATGGTAGCTTTAGATTTTGTGGAGTATATAGATATAACATGTTGGTTAGATGAAGATCCACTATCTTTTTTCCTCCTTATAGTATTATCTTTGTAGGTAGCCTAGTATGTTCTCTATGAATTTTATACTTACCATATCTTTATTGTATACATCACATAAAGTGTCCTCTCTAAATTCTTAGTGTTTTGATGAAAAAGGGATCCTATGTCTAATGCATAGAACCTAAGATCAATTCATTTTTCAATGAACATTAGGATGCAAATCGACAAGGAGATTAGATTCACTTTCAACCTTGTAGGTGAGTCAATTAGCCTTGGATCTGATCCTTTAATTCCTTAGAAATTGATTGGAATTGTTATGATTTTTGTTGAATTAATGAAACTATGAGACCTAATTTGAAAATACACCTTTTTTGTAATAGAGAAATTGTAAAACCAAATTTGGATAATAGATCTGGAAAGAGAAGAGTACTGTGCACTTGGTATATAAATTTGGACATGAATTTGAGGGACTAAGTCATCCAGGGTTCCAGTTTCCTAGTGACTAAATCTAGAATTTGATTTCACAGTCTTTGGGAGTTTGATTAGAGCCTTCTTCCTTCTGGATCCCAAGTTCAAATCTTTGTTAGATGCTAAGATAATTGACTATCTATATCTTGTTAAGTTGTAGGGTTTGAATGCAACAATGAGTAAATGGCCTTCAATCTTCCTCTAAACTTCTTCAAATCTATAATCTACACATTCAAAGAGAGAGGGGTTGTGCCATATAGGGGCTTGCCTCAGTCAAGCCCTATGTTGGTGTTTCCACCTCCACAATGGAAAAATTAATAATAGAGAGCTTATCCTTTTGAGTGATAGAGGTTAAATGACAAATGAATGATGAATCAATAATGGATTGCATGTCACCACTCAGACTTTATTTCATTGAAGGATTGAAGTCATACAAATATCCTCAAGGCTTGATTGTGATTTGTTTTGCTGGATTTGAAGGTCTACAAGGGTTAGTGCCCACAAACAAAATGATAGCATAAACATGAACAAACTCACATAAAACTTGAATGATGCTTCAATGTTGAGATGTTGCAATAAATTTGCTCTTGATTGCTCATGATTTGATAATAATTGCTTGATAATGCTCTTGCTTCAAATATTTCCACTTCTTGCTTCTTAGTTTTCAAATGGTAAAATGACTAGGTATTAAATGCAATTAATATAATTTCCCACAATTTAAATCCCACTAGCCAATATTTGACAGTTGAAATTCAAATAATAAAATGCTAACTTTGACATATTAAAATTTGGAGGCAAAATAGGGTCCAGACCAAGTCGCCTAGGGTGACTTTGTCCTAGCCCTATTTTGCGGGGTGTAAAGTGTCAAGAACAAAATATTAAATGTTTTCTTTGGTCTTGTTCATGGGTTTTCTTGATAAATGTCCAAATGCGCCACACAACGCATAACTTAGGACATTAGATGTACAATTAGGTCCAATTACCTAGGAGGGAGAAAAATCTAGTGTGAAATTGTCATGGGTGACAATTTACAATGCTACACTTAGTAACTTATTTATTTTCCCAATTAATGGGAACATGTGGCTAGATTCGAATAGTAGAATTATAGATTTGATCCAACATATCTAAACCACCATCTTCAAAATATTCAACATCCCATAGTAGATTAATGGCTTTATTTTGTTCCATTTTTAGCCTTGTACAATCTCACCTTCTGACTTCATAATATTTTTTTCAATATTCCTAATAATCTTCCAATTGGGATACAAATGAGTGTACCTTGGTCGAAGATGCAAGTGGTCTCCTAACGGATTTCTTTCTCTCAAATGGGAATCTTATCCAACAAAAGTTTAATTTGGCCTTTATAAGAGATATATTGATGTTTCGAGTATTCTAGAATGATTGACAAGTACAATAACTTAGGCTCATGGGGAAGGGATATCATACTTTCTTCCTTTGTTAACATTTTTTATTTGCTTCCATTTTTTTGAATACCTCAATGAAAATGAGGCAATCATTTACATAGTGAGGTAATTTGTATAGGTGATTTTTAAATCCCCCAATTTTAATATAGGTAAATATTTAGTACTAGATAAAATAACTTCCAAATTTAGTGATGAGTTTTACCACCTTAGGTGAGATTATAATCTTAGTTGTACCATCTAGCTCTATTATTTTTAGAATATTAATATAATAATCCAATCTTACAAAATCATTAATACTAACTTATAACTATAATTGAGGGTAGAAATCATAAATCTACATCATATTAGGATAAATTTCATGAGATTGTAACTCAAACCATACCTTCATCCTTGAAATTTTATGACATATGTATGAAGAAATATTAGAAACATCGTGTTGTTTAGAAATCCATCTATTGGTTATTCACATTACAACTTATCAACTTTCTCTAATTGATATATTGTGATTCGTAACAAATTAATCTAATAAAATGGCACATACTATACTAGAAGGAACTTCTTTCATCATTTCCTACCATCTTATTTAGCAATTTAATCATATCAAATATTCCTTTAAAATAGATCAATGCAAATTCTTGGGCATTTGTGACTTTCATTTCTTATGTATCTTAAGCGAGTATTTTGCAATGTTGCTAAAGAAAGTTTCCTTCTAACTCTTGAAATAATGGTCTTCCTTTTTCTATGTCTATGTCAACATATTCATCCCTTTAGGGCAATATAAAAATAATGTTGAGAAAGTTTCCATCTAGTATTACCACCAATTCATCATTGATAGTCTTAAGCTCTTTGATTTCTAGTTTATAATTTTTTACACATGGTAGGACCAAATATATACATTTGAATAATGTTGAAAACCATGTAGCATGGGCTAGACCACTAGGAAATGTTGCTTCTAAAGTTGTGGTCCTTGGATCTTCTTGCATTCTACTCTAGAATTATTATATATTTGTATGCACCCTGAATTCATATATCCCACTTCTGATAATACATTATTTAAAATGGTATAATTTTTATACTTGTAGTGGAGGAAAAATGACACTCCTCTACCTCCTTAAAGAGAGAGTGCTCCTCTACTACCTTAAGGGCAAAGCTTAGGTGACAAGGGTGGAGAGACAAAGTTTTTGACTATATTTTATGTTTTAGGAAAAATTTCAAAATAAGGACTTTAGAGACCAAAAGAGCACACTTCAGAGGTCTTGCAAGCAATCTATCTAGCTCTTGACCAAGGATGATAGCACAACGCACACACGTCCCCACGACACATTGTAGTCTCATACAATCTGAGAACAAAACTTGCTGACATAACCACAAAAATTCTACTTGCTACTTAGAGACTAAAATCTGAAAGTTTTACTAAACTAATAGAATAATGAAAATGACAAGAATAACAAAAAAAGAACTAACATGCAGAGATTAAATTGAATGAAATGAAATGACGAAATAGAAAAGAGAAGAATCAACTCACAAGAGGTCCAATGCTAAGAATCCTCCCACAACACTGTAAATCAACAATCTGCACACATAAAAACAAGGAGAAATGTTGAGGATGTTTCGGGGCTTGCCTCAGTCAAACCCCCATTTTGGTGTTTTCACCTCCATGGATAACTAGATAGACAAATAGAGAAAATAATAGATGAAGCAGTAGATTGACAAGATAGATTGACAAGATGGATAGACAAGTTAAAAGACAATATGCTACCAAAAAAATATGATAATGTAAATAGAAGACAGTGTCATTACCCTCCCTCAAGCAAGCTAGTGATGTTGAAGGAGAGTATGTAACACTCTAGATGTTCCAAGAAGATCATAATGTCAATGTAGAAGCCAAGACATGAGAGATCTTGAGAAAATAGTGTAGAAGAGAATGAGAATGAGAAAGTGAGCTAGAATGAAAGATAGATTGAGAGAATGCAAGAATGAGTTGAAGGTATGAGAGAATGAGATTTTGAATGAAGAAAAGACATGCAAGAAGGCATTTTCAGGAATGTCTGCAACCATAGAGGCATTACACTTCACAAGTAGGTGGAAGTGTAATGTCTCAACGACCACAAAATCAAGAATCTTTTTAGGACGCTTGTGTGTCATGCTAGTGTCCATGACAAAAAATCACTTGAAGATCAAACCCACTATGGTACAATGAAATCTCTTATTGAATCTTTCAAACCCACTATGCAAATCAAACCAAGTGTACCAAATTGGAGATGTTCCTTGACAATCAAGATTGACATCATAAAGGCCCAATTTATTCCACATGTAGAACCATGTCTCTCTCTTGCTAATTGACCAATACATTAATAAATGATCTTGTTTATCTAATGCCACCTCAACCATATTGAAGTCACCATTAAAAACCCATTCTACTAGTACAATATCATCTATAATTCAATGTTGGAGTGGTTCCCTTCTAGTCACATTATTACAGGCATAGAGATTAACAATGCTAAAATCCTACTTACCAAAATTTAAAATGAACCATAAGGCTCTATTGGTGGGTTAACGGGCATGAGTAAAATAGTGGACTTGCTAATTGGAATTAACAAATTTAGTCATACTTCATCAACCTAGCTCATAACTACCATTGAAATGGAAACTATTAGATCATATGAAACAACACATAATTGAAAGCAAAAAATAAAGAAACCTTACTTTCTTAAAGACAAATAATGTCCAAAGAAGAAAATATTTGTCAAAAATCCTACACCATGAATTTTTAATTGATTATGTCAAACCCATAACATTCCATGAGGTGTAATTCATAATGTGAGGGAGTCAAGAGATATTTTCGGAGTTTAACCCTTGCAATACAAAAAACCCATTTTTCTTAAAACTAGTTTAGTTGTCTAAGGAGAAGGCACCAAATTGCATCTACCTTTTCTTAGGAACTTATTCCCCTTCTTTCACATCCCAAGGGAGGGCAAAAGAACATCAAACTCCCTCAAGTTGTGATAGAATCATGATTCCCATGTCTAATGAGAAAACCTACAAATCATGGCTTGGAAGCCTCTTTGATAGATTCATTGGTGAGTTAGGCAAGAGTTGGTTTAATTTTAACCATATGTTTTCCTTTCTCACTTGCTTATGCCTAAGAATACCCCACATGTGTAATTGATTTTTCATTGGCTTGAGGGCAAGGAGGACTTGCATTTCTAGCTTTGGTGATGGGTCCAAGATTAGATTGAGAATTCTTTTAGGTCTCATTAAGATTGTTTTTATGATTGTCAACATTAGTCCAACCTTCATCATGTTTAATTGCTTAAGTTAATGACTTAGAGATTGGCTTAGGCTTGAAAGAAGCAAGAGGGAAATCTCTTATTTTCTAGTCATAGGAGCTTAGTATTGAAAGTGGATGTTGGGTAGGTTGATATACAAGATGCAGTGTGCATGGCGTATTTCACTTATATGTATATCAACAATTTCTTTTAAATCCTAGGCAAGGTCAATTTCTACATAGAATCTACATTGTGGTCTAGTTGAATAATTTTTTTTGGTTTAACACATATAACTCTTCCAAGAGAGTAGATACTGTGATGAAGGAAAGGCCCACATGGTATGGACAAATTGAGAAATAATGAAGTCCCATATCCACAAAGAGAAAACAATGAGCTAGATATATACTAGGGTCATGGTAGACGACTATGTCTACATGGTTAGCTTTTGCAAAGTGCAAAAGGAAGAACCCTTTGGTTAAGTTCTAGATGCAATCAAGTTTAACCCAATGGGTAGCCCATGTAGTGTTAATCTAGCTATGAAGCATGCATTCAAATGACACTTAGCTAACAAAATAACTAATTAGCATAAACTATTCAAGTCATTTATAAGCATTATCAAAATCAAGCACTAAAAGGGCAACACTTGATGGGTTAGAAAATAGCATTCCTCGTCGAAGACTTTTAGCACAAACTTGCATAGCTTCTTCAATTGTACTATGGCTTTCTCCAACTCCTCTTGATTTGACAATAATAATCAAAGTGAAAGAATTGGATGCCATTAAAAATAAACAACCTTAAGAATTAAAAACCATAATACTAGCATAATAAATGTAAGCAATAATAGTGTTAGGAATAGGATCACAAAGCAATATACAATAAAATGATTGCAAAAATAAAATATAAAATAACACAAAAGCACAAAGACATGGATATACATGGTTCACCCAATATAGGCTACATCCATGGAGAAATAGGCAGTCCTTCATTTATTTCGTCTAGAAAAATGAAGGAATACAACTTACAACTAATCCACTATAACTCCCTCTTCTCTCTATCTCAATCTCCTCACACAATGCAATACAATCTACAGGAGTAATACAATGCCCTCATATAAAGAGAGGTTGCCTCTAGAGTAACAAAAGTTAACATAACCTCTACTGTCATATTTGTGACCTAATGATAAATAGTCCAGATTTACAATGAATAAATATATATAATCTGGCTTTCAAAGGTGTTGCCTATGATAACACAAAAGCACAAAGACATGGATATACATGGTTCACCCAATATAGGCTACATCCATGGAGAAATAGGCAGTCCTTCATTTATTTCGTCTAGCAAAATGAAGGAATAAATCTTACAACTAATCCACTATAACTCCCTCTTCTCTCTATCTCAATCTCCTCACACAATGCAATACAATCTACAGGTGTAATACAATGCCCTCATATAAAGAGAGGTTGCCTCTAGAGTAACAAAAGTTAACATAACCTCTAATGTCATATTTGTGACCTAATGATAAAATAGCCAGATTTACAATGAATAAATATATATAATCTGACTTTTAAAGGTGTTGCTTATGATCCCCTACTAGGGTGTGTAGCCCCTAGACCCACCGGAAGAATGGTCCCCTCGACCTCGTAAAGGGTATCCCCTACACCCGTACTATAAATATTAACCAATGATATCAAGCTCCATAACCAACAAATAAAATTCTTACTAACATTATTACAAAACAATTTAAAAAATAAACAAAACAAAGACATACAAACAAAACCAACATTTCTCACTCATACACCCTTCCACGTGCATTCAAATCATCTTTGGTTTACTTTAATTTTTTAGTTTGCTTTATTTTGCCGGTATCCTACTATGAACTGCGCCAGACTATATTTTTAAATCGATGGCTGAAGCCATCCTGGAGACGAAAGAATGTTTGCTCTTCATTCGATATTCCGTCCCTTTTCACGCCACCACGATCACCGCTTCTCACGTCATCCATTTTTCACGGCGTCCGCTTTGCACGCAGTCCGCTTTGCACGCAGTCCGCTTTACTTTCTCGCCAGTCGCCAGTCGCCAGTCGCCGGTATTAATGCGCCGAAGACGTATCCAATTTGAGAAGAGCCGGCCTATGTGTCCAGGCAATCTTTCACATCAACGGCGTGCAGTAATGGATAACAGATGGACGACCATTGAAAGGCATCTGACCGTTTATCATTGTCAGTTTGCTTTATCGTCTATTCAGTCTATTCACTGCTGACGGCATCAACTCATTGCGGGTCGCTCCTTTGAACGTTTCGCGTAGCCAGGCATCTACGGCTAGAGCATTTAATGCATTGTTTTCGGCGACCATTTTGCGGTAGAATCCTATTGCAATTGAACGCAGTAAAATTTTGAATATGCTTCGATCATGGTCGAATATACTGGAGATATAATGTCTGTGCTGAAAGGTAGGCATTTGAGTGTTTGCATTTTCCAATGCTTTACATTCAACGGGAAATAAGAAAAAATAAGCGAATTAAAATTCCTTATAAAATGCTGCGAAGGAAAGAGGATGTATAAACGAAACAGTTTCGAAGACATCAGAGACAGAGATAGAGACCTCGCCTACCTCCCACTAACACACAGACTCAGGCAGAAACCACCACTACACTCAGTCCTTCCTCTGTTGAACCGCGTCGATCTGGTGAATAGCTTGGCGAGCTTTCTACATTTGCTGGTAGAGATCGATCAGAACTGTTGTACTGCTGCAGCCCCTACCACGCGGAGAAGAATACAGGACATACATCTATGAACCGCGTCAGGCGAAACCACCACTACATCTGGTGAATAGCTTGGCGGGCTTTCTCGCCGATTTGCTGGTAGAGATCGATGAGCAGAACTGTTGTACTGCTGCAGCCCCTACCACGCGGAGAAGAATACAGGACATACATCTATGAATTAACCAGGCCAAAAGTGAGGGTAGAGTGACAGTATATTCACAACGAAATTGTCTCCTTTCAATGAAGGGCAATCGCCCATGTATGGGGCTGCAACCAGCCTGATGAATATAAAAATCTTCACAATCACATTCTCTGTGTACTCTTCCATACACCATTTATAAAAAAGGTTTGTGGTGTTCTATGAGAGACATTTCTCCTGTGAAAACGCACGTCCAGATTCAGAGCTAGGAATCGGTGGTTGGATACCTTGTGCAGGATACAGGCAACTGATTCAAAGTGGGGTTATGGTTTCAGCCCTGCTGCAGGGTGGTGGTGGTGAAGGATAAACACTAGCACCATTGTTACTTTGTCCGCTCATGATGGATGTGATGGCAGCAGCGAGGGCAACTGTGAAGTTGGGTTCTGCAGTACAATGGCGTAATATTATATTATGTTATTTATTATTTACATTTTCTTTAGTATAGTATATAATATTAATATAATATAATATTTATTATATAATTATATTTTTTCAATTAATATTATTTAAGTCTTATTAAATATTATATAATAATTTATAAATTAGTTTACTATCATTTTGTAATTATAGAAGTAATCCTTATTTTATTTAAAATTACATTTGTGAATAATTATAGTTATCATATAAACTATTTAAGGATTGTATTTGTATATTCATAAGAAAATATTTGATTTGATGTGAAATTATTTTTTAAAATCTAGATGTTATGCATTTATTGTTTCTATTTATATATATTCATTATCTAGCTTCCTCTCTATTTATATCCCCCATCTCTATCTCTACCTCTATTTCTCTCTGTCTTTATCTCTCTCTACCCTTATATCTCTTCCTCTCTCTACATCTCTCTATATATCACTTCTCATCTCTATCTTTATCTCTCTCTCTCCCTCTCTCTTCCTCTCTATATATGTATCTCTTCCACCTCTCTCTACCCCTATATCTCTCCCCTCTCTCTCCCCCTTTCTCCCTCCCTTCGTCCCTCCCTCTCCCTATTGTAAACACAACATGAGCCTATTGGTAATGGACCCTAATTATCTTCTTGATTCAAAGGTTTTGGTTCAATCATGTATGGATCCTTATTATTTCTCCATTGAGACGTTTGTTGCACAAACATCCCCCTCTAGGAAACGCGAGGATTTTTGGGGGGGACGCATCCCCGTGGAACACGGACAATAGAAGAAGGATGATGAATAGCAATTTACAATCAATTTATAAATATTTATTTCATTATGGGTATTCTATTTCAAACAATATATGTAAACATAATCAATTCAAATAAACAATAGTTAGCATCAAATTCTTTCCATTGATGTGTATATTTCCATTGTTGTGTGCAAATTTAAAATAAAACAAATATATCTTTATTTCAAAATGACATAAGAGACTGACATTACAAGTATGCAACAAGTGCTCAAGATTATGCACGATAGAAGAAGGACAATGAATAGAAATTTAAAATCAATTTAAATTTATTTATTTCATTATAAGGTGATCTATTTCAAACAATATATCTAAACATAATCAACTAACATAAACAATCATTTGCATCTAATTTTTTTCATTTCTACCTTTTCTTATTATGTCAATTGTTATCTATTTCAACCAAATATTCGGCGTACCCAATTGCACACATAAAGTGCAATAGCTAGTTTTAACTTACTAAGATATTCATTTAATGGTGTGATTTATCCCTTACAACTATATTACAAATAATTATTTAACATTTCTTTGTAGTACCACCTGTAAAATCTGCTAAACAATAATAATGCACTAACTATGCTTGCCTTTCAGTACACGTCTATTTTCCCCCATAAGTATGAAGTGGGCATTACTAAACAATAATTGGAACATATCCAATCATATCCACGTACTATAAAATTGCCAGCTTTATATGGGCCAAGTCAATGAGGACTCCCCCATCATCAATCCTTCGATCCCAAGCCATTTCAATAGCAACAATAATTAACCAAAGGTAATTAGCACAATACCTCAACAATAATAATAATGAAAATTTTCATCTTTAATACTACCCACTGAAAGAGTCGTTCATTATCTGTCCAAAACAAAACAATGCGAAATTCCAAGGCTTTGACTTGGTAGACTTTGGAGAATGAGTCCTTTCATGTAGGACAAGAACATTTCGTAGACAAGAACATTTCGTAGACAATTTCTTTCTGTCAGAAAAGAAGATTTCAGGATGAATATAAAAGCTGGACTTTGGTAATGTTCGAAGAGGCAATTTAATTGTTGGAGGCTCATTGGAGACTTCATAAAAATGCACACGCCAGGAAGGGCTCCTTCCCCATTTGGGCTTCCCAAGAGCTCTTCTAAGGCCACTACAGAATCCTCTGATGTTTCACAGGTATCTGTGTATACAGATCAAATTGATGGGTCTACGAGGAAGAAGCATGGCCTGATATCATCTGCAGCTAGAGGAGTTGTGGGTGTTTTGGGAACATGTTTTGTAGTGTCCATCAAGAAAAAGAAAGAAGAAGATGCTTATGCCTTCAAGGAGATATCAAGTAAGTACAATTGCTTCTTAAAAATGGATTTGGGTTTGTTTGACATCTGCCAACTATGGAGTCATACTAAATTTGCAAAATTAAAATAGATCCAACAGGCGTTTCAACTTCCTGTGTAGAATACCCCATTTTTACTTCAAGTTAAGTGCTTCAAACCTATTGTTCTTAGAAGTGAAAAGGAAATTTAGAGACTTGCTTGTCAAAGAAGCTCATACATAGTTTTTCATCAGATTCAAAACTCTCTAATTAGCTTTAGCGGCCTGTAGAAATATGATGTCTTTGATAGAGACTTGCTTGTCAAAGAAAAATACCCTCTGCAATTATGTGGCTTGCCAAAAGACAACTTTATAGTTTATGGTTTGCTTTTTTAATCCTTGCTAATAAGACACGATTCCAATGTAGTCCGGAATTTCATATTTGGATTGTGTGCTGGTCTGGCTGAGGGCTGAAACACTAGGCTGCACTTATTGTTAGGACCTAAGGACAACCAAGTTTAAAGCTAGGCTGTGGGCAAATTCTCTAATAGGGTAAGCACCGGTCAGCAGTTGCCATAGAACAGACCGGTGAAGTGGGGATTGCACCTAATTGCAGGAGGATTCGTCCTTGCCGGCAAATGGTATGAATCCAATGAACTCACCTATGCGTAGAGGGAAAGAGGGTTTTCCATATCTGATAGGGAATTTACAACATTAAAAGTTCTGGATTTATAAGGCTTGCCCAAAGATGACTTCTTTATTTTCTTGCTAGTCTAATTCTGCCAAATTTTATGGCATTGCTGTTACTTTAGGATTGAGTTCGAGGATTCAAATGCATTTCGAAGGCGATATGATTTCTTATTGAAGGTTTCCTCTCAATATTTCCTCACAATGATAAAACTCTCATTTTGCACATCTGTGTAGAATTCCCAAGTTATATCTTGTTTTGAGAAAAATATAGCTCCCAATTTTGTCAATGATGAGCTATTCTCCAAATCAAAAGGAGCTTTTTAACCAAATGATGATCTTGCTTATCAAATTTAATCCCTGATATCAAATGACAGATTTACAGCCAGGATGTGCTGTATGGAACTAATAACACATCCCTGAATTGATTGGGGAGACAGACTTAAGATTGAAAGGTTGTGCCTTCTTTCACTTTGACAAGTTTGTTTAGGATATCATTCGTCAATTATAAGAGCAGTGCCACATTTTCATTCTAAATTATGTAAAATAATAAAATTAATGAATAGAATGTAAAAGTCGAACTTTTTCCTGCTCAAGAAAACCTTGAGTGCGAGTTACGGTTTGAAAATCAATAAATATTTTAATCTTTCTGCATAAAATGGAAAACGAGGTTCCAGAGACTTCAAACTTAATCGTTTCTAGGAAACAGACCTACCTCATTTTCAGTCGGATTTTGTTAGTCTTCATTTTTTTCATGTTGGACTGCCAGGTAGACAGCATTCTGCTTTTAGGGGTTTTTATCTTTGCAGGGTCTTTAATTTGAATAACAAAATACTGTCACTGTTTGAGATTTCCGGGTTTCCCTAAAGAATGTATGCTCAACTTATTTCATTCACTGACTTTCCTTCATCTATCCGGTTGCAGTAAGCTCAAATACAACAGGCACAGATCGAAGTGGAAATCTCAGTATGGGCTCGCGGAAAAGTAACAGCTATGGGAATTCAGACAATCAGCTCAATAAACCTGGGTCAATGACCTTTACCATGACTGAGCTTAGCAAGGCTACAGGAAACTTCAGTCCTAACAACAAGATTGGTCAAGGAGGTTTTGGTACAGTCTATAAAGGGAAGCTCAAAGATGGAACTCTTGTAGCCATTAAACGTGCAAAAAAGGTGTGTACAGAATTTTTGAACTTCTCTTTATGCTGAAATCACTTCTCCACATTTGATTGTATGTAACGTTCATTACAATCCTTTCTGAACTTTGTAATTAGAACCGGTACTGTGGCAGTTAGCTAATCAGATGAACAAATTGAAATTTGTCTTGGTCATTGAGGACCTTCTTGAGAAAATTGTTGCATCGCAAAGTTTAAAATCTCTGATGATCTTTTAAATTCTGTGGCAGAATATATATGACAAACATCTTTCTATTGAATTCCAAAGTGAGATTCAAACATTGTCTAGTGTGGAACACCTCAACCTGGTCAGATTACTTGGCTACCTAGAACATGAGCAGGAACGAATACTAGTGGTTGAATATGTGCCAAATGGAACACTACGGGAGCATTTAGACTGTAAGTATTTACTTATGTTTTGTACTCCTCCAGAGGTGTTGATGTCTGAAATAAGTAATAATACAAACACCCAAAGTTTAACCATTAGTATTTTTACTGCTTTTCTATTGTCAAGCAAGAATAATTAAGCTAGATCATAACCTTGAGAATTTGAACAGGATCTCAAATATTCTAGAGAATCGGTGGCCTGTAGTGACTCAATTTCAATAAACCTTTCTAATCATTTGAGCGAAATTTTATCTTAAACAGCTAGATTAAGCATACTCTCTGCAGTGAAAAAAAGATTTGAGAACCTGAAACTAATGAGAATTTTGTTTTGCAAGGATGTGTGCTTATGGAAAGAAAATTTTCAACTACATTAAACTTATCATGGCAATTAACATGCAGGTCTGCATGGAATCGTGCTGGACTTGGCTACAAGGTTAGATATTGCTATTGATGTGGCTCATGCAGTGACTTATCTTCACATGTATACAGGTTTAATTCCATGGCTTACATTTTATATGCCATTTTGCTTAATTGGTAAAACTGTTAACTCCATATACCTGAGCAAAGAATCTGACCTTGAGATTCTTTAAGTTAAGGAACATGTCTGTGATGATAGTGCCATTCTCTTCATGTTTCATTTGAAAGAAAACATCAAACACAAGAAATGTAACAGACATCAAACACAAGAATTTGAAACTTACATTGCAATTCATGTTCCTCTTTTGTTCCTTTAAGCAAAATTTCACTTATATCCTACAGTTAACTTAAATTTTAATCTGACATTCAACTTTTATCCCTTGCAGATCAACCCATCATTCACAGAGACATTAAATCCTCAAACATTTTGCTGACAGAAAATTTCAGGGCTAAAGTAGCTGATTTTGGCTTTTCTCGCCTTGCTCCAACAGATATTGGTGCAACTCATGTTTCTACACAAGTCAAAGGAACAGCAGGTTATCTAGATCCGGAGTATCTTAAAACCTACCAACTTACACACAAAAGTGATGTTTATTCATTTGGTGTCTTGCTAGTTGAAATTATAACTGGGAGACGGCCAATAGAGCAGAAAAGGGAGCTCAGAGAGCGGATAACTACACGCTGGGTAAGACAAAATACCTTCCTATTGCAATCATTTTTGTAGCATTCACTGTATGGCATGAATTGCCAATTACATATTTTATTATTTTGTGACAAAAGAACAAAACAGGTATTTTTATGACAAAATATTCACTTTTATTTGCAACCTACAATAATTTGAAAAAATAAGCAAAACTCTCATGCTTTGATGATAAAGGGACACAAGCTATATAATAAAGTTTCGAGTAATATTCCGATTTCTTTGGCGAAATTAATAGATTATAATATATATTGCATAAGCAACGAACTACAAATTTTGAAACAAATCATATGTGTTCCATGAAATTCAAATTTGCTATATATTAAAGCCAAAATTTATGACGATCTTTACTTTCCATTGCACTAAGCATGGTTTGTAATATGCTACTCATTTTAGGCGTTTAACTTTCCACTACGAATTTCCAGTTGAAGAAAGAGAATGAATTGCAATGTACTAACAGAATAGTTTGGATTTCAATGTGTAATATTGCAGGTATTGGTGAGATTCATTCAATAATTCATCATTTGCATCTTTGGAATTTCTAGCTTTTGTTGTAAAAAACTAGAAATAACTAAATTTTGCAAAAAACCTTGTATATTCAAATGCAGATTTGGGAGCCCACAAAGATCAAACATGCGAATAATTAACTAGGAAGAAATCTATGAACAATCTTCAAATTGCATTATGGATATAAACTATGAAATGAAGATATTTACTGCACAATCTTTAACTTGCATCACAGTTATTTACCATGAAATAAAGATATTTACTGTATAATCTTTAAATCTCATTGAAGACCTGGAGATTTAGTTTTATTTCAAATTTCATATTTTGAAGAACTTATTTGACCTTGAACATTCAGTTGAATTTCTCTTGGCTTTGAATGTAGAATTATAAACTATCAGTGTTGCAGCTCTATCTTCCCATGACAGATTTTGAGTTTTTGATAATTTCGTGTAATCATTCAGGCTCTGAAGAAATTTCTGGATGGAGATGCTATATTAACATTGGATCCAAAGATAAACAGAAACCCAGCGGCAAACTTGGTGATAGAGAAAGTTCTAGAATTGGCATTCCAATGCTCTGCTCCTTCTAAACAAGACAGACCAACCATGCAAAGAACTGCCGAAATTCTTTGGAATATTAGAAAAGATTACCGTGAATTATTAGCTTCGAATGGTGAAGATGGTCGACTTCTTGCACATCCTCCTGTGAAGGCCATGGAAGAAGAATCATCCTCTGACATGAAGGAAATCATTCAAAAGATTGAAGCTCTTCGATTCTGAAACAAATGAATGCCAAGATTGATTCTTAAATGTTCAGGCAGTCATCTTTGCGCTTGGTCTTTTGGAATTCTTAGGTAGAAAAAGGAGTTCACTGAGAATCAATGAACATGGTTTAGTGGTGGCGAACTCCCAGTAACCAACAACTAGATAAATGTGTTTCCATGCTTGCGTTGCACTTTTACTCGGACATGGCATGGTGGGAGTCCTATATTGCCTGCTGGTTTATATGTCTATATCAGAAGCTTTGTCAATCCAGAAGCAAGCTTTGGGGTATAACCACCTGGATTGCGTTAGCGACCTGTCTCTCTAATACTAACATCGCCTAGCAGTACATTTTGTGATGTTAGTTCCTTTGCCACATCATTTTTATGATTGTATTGCTTTCTTAATTAAATGTTATTGATCTACATGTAGCATAGTCAGGGGTTCATTCCAGGCTAATTCCTCCTCCATTGGTTGTCTTTATGTTAGAAAGCCATGAGAAGATTCCCCTTACTGGCAATAACCTTTTATATTCTTTACAAGTTGTGGGTCTTGCCATTGGTGTTGAGAGGGCTTTATTTATCAGCTCAAGGGGACTTGAAGATATCAGTGTTAGCAAGTCAAAGCCTGTATCTCTCTTGCTTGGAAGAATCCTTAGCAAGAGTAATGTATAAAGTTCCTGTGTATATCTAAGACAACTTTGCTTCTATTTTATGTGACATGTAATGGGAAGCCACTGGTATTTGTTATCTTAGCGTGTTATGGTCAATTTTGGGTTATCACTGGTATTGTTCTTTTTCTGAAACATATAGAATGCATAATTATTAATAAAGCAATGACTATTTCAGCTTTACTGGCAATATAATATTAGAAGTTAAAAAGAAAAGAGAGTTGAAGGAATGGATCAGAAAATTGATATTCAACGAGTAGCCTGCTTCGTGTGAGTTATTGTTCTCCATTCACGTATGTCAATTTGCAATGACAAGTTTAGTTGTGTATAAGTTTTTTTTTTTTTCCAAATTATATCGTTTCTGTTATGAACTTAAGAAATTGAAAGCAAGTGAAGATAGTTTTAGTTTTAACTGATTGAAAGTCTCTGACTTCTTTTTCACTTTGCTCACTTTGATCCAAGTTAGATGTCAGCAAAATGCGCAAATCACTATATCAAAGGACCAGGTATTCATTATTATTGTATATTTATCAATACATAATTACAGGTTGGACAAGGAGTTTAAGTTCATCATCCTCGTTAAAAATTGGACATACAACTTTTTTTCTTCAACCTGAATATTCTTATTTATTCTTTAAAGTTGGATTGAAAGAAGAAAAAACTAGAGATTCTTAAGGTCTATCAAAATCTGGGAACGGTGAATCTTTACACTGCTCATAATGCATTTAGGAATGCTGAATGTTGCACTCTTAAGATTTTTTGAGACAGAAAACCATTGTAATATGAGAACATGATAAAGTAAAAGAATTTGATATTTAAATATTAATTAGTCTTACCAAACCTCATTTCACAATTAAATAATCTAATTTAATTCACTGAATCTGACATCATTAAATATATTGAGTCATTATAGAAATAATCTTAAAATTAAATTAAACAAAAAAAAATCAAAATCCTACAGTCTCCTAAAACCTGGGCTTACAATTAAATATATAATTTAATTTAATTTTTTAAATATTAAAAATAAGTCGCAATGTGTCTCTATTAAATATTAAATACAGTCGTATGACTTATTATTAGACATTATATTATTTACATTATGTTTTTTTTATAAATTGCAATGTTAACACATAAATTTAAGTATTAGACATTCCTTTATTTACAGTAAGTATTTGAACAAGTAACTTAATTACACATTTATATGTTAATGGCAATGTTCAGCGGTCTCTTCAATCCAATTCACAATCATTGTTTTAAGGATACAAAGTTTCTCTAATTCCCATTTTAAATAAATTCAAATGCGAAAGCTTTATACCCAAAAGAAGTTAGGATTCTGGTAAAGATTGGCATGTCAACCCTTTTTTAATACCTTGCATTCAGCAATGAAACTCATATGAAGATCTTTATTGTGCAAATTAAGAACCTTGACAGAAACTACTCTACTGTCACTCAAGAACTTTTCTTGCGAGGCAACTGCCGCCTATTGATTTTAACTTACACTAATCCAATGCTGCCCACTTTAACTTGCTCTCATTAAATCCATCAGTACTAAGAACATCTTCATAAGAAACTTTCAGGTGATGCAACTTCTGTACAATATTTTTCGGGTGATCATCTGTTGGCAAAGTACATCCGTCCGAAAAACAATACCCAAGGGCTAAACTTAACAGCATACCCCGAAAGCACCAACACTGGAAACTGCCACTATTACTATTTTGGGTGCACAGTAATCAGCAAATCTCAAAATTAATAAGAAAAATCTATATTTTTAAATATATGGTATATATATTTAAAATAGCTTTTAAATTTAAGAAACATTTATTTCTTCCTCTGTAATTTTCTGCATTTTAGGTTCCCAAATATCCCAATATTATGGAAAGACGCTTATATGATTAAAACTAGTTTGTATCATCCTAAAAACCAAAGTACAGTTCAATGTAAGTAAACTGATCAGTATACACTAATAGCTAGTCCAAACAAAGCTAACCCCTGTGAATTAAGTGGGTAATTAAAAAAAAACCTTTTTAAAGATAGAAAACAGGGATATTGGTTACAATCTTTCAATTGGGAGTTCGATAACTAACATTTTCATTATTTCATCCATCAACATCTCACTTACTACTTTCTTTTTATTCTGATAACTGTCATTATAAACCTGTCTCTTCTCAATAAAATCCAACTAGAATGAGGTAGACTTGATATGCACTCAATGGCTGCTGTAAAATAAAATTTTGATCTATGACACCCTGGAAATGCCCCAAAAAGTTATCTCCATCCAATTTATAGATGACGCAATGAATCTCATAACAATCTACCTACACCGCACCCAATCTAATGTAGCTTACCCATAAACAGCAATCACTCTAACTGAGAAAATAATCAATATTAACATTTGCGTCAAATTCTAGGTGCCCCTAATTTTCTCTCTTAGTTCAAATTTAGCTAACCAGTGTAACAAAAATAAAGATAATATAGCTCTATCCACAGGTTTAGAGCGAATGGTGTCATACACCCTAAAAGGATGTCAATATTTGATCAAAAGAGGATGACACCTTGTGCAGCCCATGAGATATATTTGCAGAAAGTCAAAGATTAGTTTTCTGAATCCAAAACAAAATAAGATGTGACTTAATTGACAAAATACACAAAGAGAAGTAGTAAAAGTGAAGGTATAAAAATAGGTTTAGATTCAAAGGCACTGAAACCCTATAAAAGGGTAAATCATTTTCCACCAAATTCGTTCCAAAACACAAGAGGATCCCCTAACTCTCCGAAAAGAAAGCAAACATGAATCTAACAAACAGAATATATTTTAATCCCTATCACATTCATATGTATGAACCAACTTACAGTACAGTAAAATTTGGAGTTTTACAGTGGAGTAAAGTGGATCAATGAGTTAGTATATGCCTTGAATGAGGCGCAAGCACAATGCCTAAGCAGTACATGCGCTAATCTAAAGGCACTTCAAAACAGGCTTAAAGCCTTTCAAAGCCAGAGAAATCAAACGTTGCCCACGCACCGCATATATCGACAGTGCAGTCGAAAACCCTAGACCTCTGCCAAAGAAATTAGAATATCAGAGGAAAAGGCTAAACCCTAAGACTGTATTTAAACTGCTATCTTTATTGTTTTTCCATTATATGGCAAAACAAATTCTCCCGTAAAAAGTGTTTTTTGAGTCCACTAATTTATATTTATTTTTATTTTAGATTATAGGAATTGGGTAGCCCCTTATAAACTGCATTTGCGTAGATCAACTTTTTTCACTCCCGCAAAACGGTGTGACACACTTTCCCATATCATGGGACGGAGACTGGACCTCATGACTTCTTACCTTTAACCAATCCAGCCAAGACCCCCACCCTAAGTATAATAAAATATTATAGGTATTTTAAATATATTTAAAAGATGTTGAGATATGTTAATATAATTATAATGGTGAAAGTTATATATTTATGGTGTGAATTTTTCTATAATTTTGAATTTATTATAATGAAATTATTTAATATAATTATATATCTATAAGTGGCGCATTCTTGTACTAAGTTTTACTTTATGCTTATTTCTATTCATTACACCTATTTTCATTTATTCAACATTATCCCATCCTTGTTTACATATGTGTGAGCCTTAGAAGGATCTTAATCCTTATTTTATCATTCCTTGTTTCCTGGTTGCTATATATTATTTTTATTTTTAATTATAGTTTGATTCTTCATTCACATTTGTGTTGATGGTTGTATTTGTATTCTAGGGTTTGAACTCCATTGAGTGATATTACTCTTATCTAACCTACCAATCATTATTGGCACTCTTAGGGTTTCATCTTTAGAGCTAATTAGTGAATTATTTTTTCTAATCTATAGTGGTCCTCACCTCATTCTTATAACATGTATCCATTTCTCATAAGGTGTGTTTTTAATGCATACTCTCTCTAATATATACCTACCCACCCTTGATTAATACTTCATTTTTGCATCATCTTATCATGGACTCTCGTGGTCTATTGTTTCATGCCTATATTCATGTATGCCTTGTAGATTTTGAGGTTTTTTCATGATTCATTTATTTTGATCCCTTCCTCCTTAATGCTTTCTTGTCATTTTATCTCATGGATGGGAACATGTCTTCTATAAAGGTGTTATTTTGTCATATTCTTTCATTTTCCTTCCTAGTTTGTCATCACTTGTCCTATTTTAGACATACTTAATTCACGTTTACATGAGTCTCATATTGATCCTATTTATCATATTGCTTGTGAGAGTGATGAGTACATACCTTATGATGATTTACCATTTGATATACATATTGGAATGTTCATTGATGAGACAACTACTCCCCTACATATTCATGACATTATTATGCCTTTTGACAATACTTCTCTTGTATGTCATAATGACCCTATATCTATATATGTTTTCACTTTTAATGAATAACCTTCTTTTTATACACAATGATACATTTTATGATTAACATTATTTTACATCCCATGTTAGCTTTATGGATAGTCATGATAGTCCTTCACATAGTGACACCTTGCATTATGATAGTATAAAATTTGGTGTTAGTTCATTAGCCTCTCATGTAACTCATATTGATATTTTATTAAGTCCTTTCTCATTATATAGTGACATTGTTTCTCTTAGTGAGGAATTATTGCATCATGATTATGACGGTAGTACAAATTCTTCCTTACATGTAAAATATTTCTTGCTTGCTAAATATGAGTATTTGGATAATGATATCTTATTGATTGGTGATTTTAGACTTCACTAAATTGGTAAATCAATATAATGGTTCAATTCATATTTTTTCTTACATTTCTTTTATGAACATGGCACATTCTTTCATTTCTTATCTTTCTAAACCTAGTGCCCATGAAGATAGTATGAATCCAAAGATACCTTCTCATGATTTATCTTTTGATCCTTGTTCACATATCATCCATATGGCATATGTGTACTAAACCTACCTTTCATGTTGTGTCATCCTCTCATAAGCATACACCCACATTTCACACTAAGAGCAGTTCACAAGGTAGTCATGTATGGGGATGTTGTAATGCCCCACCTTAGACAATACTTGATATTTAATTTATGATGATATTTGATAATGAGGTCTATTAGGTTTCTTGTTCTATCATGAAGATAAACTATTATTGACTTATTGACGAGATAAACTATTATTGATTTTTATGATTTGTCATGGAGGGTAGTTCAAGTAGATTATTATTTGGTTGATAATTTATCATGAGAGATGAATTTGATATGGTAGGATATCTTTGATTGATTAATCCACTAGGGGGTGAATTTGAATCCAAGTAGATCAATATGTTGGATAGATGCAAATATGGGATTTTAAATTAATAGCTTATTAATTAGGAAGTATTGGCTAGTTTTAATTTATATGCATTAGTTTATTACTTACATTAGTACACACCTAAAATAGCCTTATTTAAGCAGGTAATTTCTTGGATAGGTATGACCTCTTGTGCTATGTATGCATCTACTTAGGGAGGTAATAATTATGATTGTATTTTTCTATGTGTTGAGACTTCTTAAAATTTTGGAGTAGTTGGAGTTCCTTTGCATGTCCCAGAGTTGTTACTTTTCCTCTAGTTCTTGTCAAGTCATAGGGCCCAACAAGAACTTGGAACCTTAGGTTCCAGGTCTTTATTTCCCCCATGACCTACACTACATGCTTGTGTTTGCTTTCTCATTTCATTTCCCTATTGGACCTTGGGTCCCGATTGTTAGAACCTAAGGGTTCCAATTCCCCACCTCCTTCCACCATTCACCTTCTAGTTCCCTATCAAACCTCAGGGGCTAATAGGAACTTGGTGTTGTATTGTGGAGCCAGATCAGACTCAAAGGCCCTTAAAATTTCCGCACCTTTGTTGACATGTTTTCCCCCCAAATTATTTAATGGGGGAACATAGGGGGTAACATTTTTGTATTTGAAATACAATTATTTAATGATTAGAAGACATTTAGAATAATGCCCAAAAACAAACAATTTTTGTTGCGTTGGAATTCCAAGAGGCATGAATTGGAATGTTTGTTATTATGCGTGCATGGGAAGGTAGAAAGTCATTTGGTCTTGAGTTTTATTGTTGCAGGAAATGTAAGCAAGGGTTGGCAATTGGTCATGAGTTTGTGACTGGTGAAAACGCAAGTTACTGCTTCAAGCTCACATAGGACTGTGTGCAAGAAAAATAGGGTAGTGGAAACGTTGAAAACGTTGCTGCAAGTTATTGCAATTAAACTTTTTGGTTATTAAATAATAAAAGAGACTCTATTGTTGGTGGGCATAGCCTAAATTGGGTGAACCATGTTAAATTGGTGTTGTTCTTTCACTGTCAATTATTTTTGTGTGTTAATGCCATTATGCATTTAATCGTTAAACTACATTTAATTGATATTATTTTGCTTGCAATTCCTAACAAGTGGTATCAGAGCAGGTTGTGTTCAATTATCCTTTGCGGTCTGACATCTCACGATTGAGTGGGAATAATGGTAGACGAGGGTAAATTGAAGGTAGACAAATTTAATGGGCATAACTATCAGTTATGGAAGATACAAATGGAGGACTATCTCTATCAAAAGGATTTATGGTGATCATTGGAAGGGAAAGATAAGAAACCGACAATAATTTCTGATGAGGATTAGAATATTCTGGATAGAAAGGCACTTCATAGTATTTGATTATGCCTGACCCCCAATTGGTGACCTTTAATATTTCAAAAGCGATGACAATAGATGAGTGGATGCAAACTTTGGAAAAATTATATGAAAATCCTTCCTCTTTGAATAAGGTATTTCTTATGACTTCGTTTATTTAACACAAAAATGGTAGAAGGTGGATCAACTATTGATCATTTAAATGAGTTTAACACTATAACCAGTCAATTAACTTTTGTTAATGTAAATTTCGATGAAGAAGTTAGGGCGCTCTTGATATTATGTTCTTTGCTTGAAAGTTGGAATAGCTTGGAAATGGTAGTTAGTAACTCTATTTCTAGTTTGAATACGCTAAAATTTGATGATGTTGTTAGTGTTATTTTGAGCGCAAAAATTTGTAGGAAAATATTAGGTGGAACATCCACATCAGACAATGATTTGAATGTAGAAAGCAAGGGCAGATCAAAGGAGAGAGGGAGGAATTTTGGAGGTCGTGTGAAGTCACGAGGAAAGCCAAAAGAAAAAAGGTCTCAATCCAAAGGAAAGAAAGGTTTTTTGGTATTGTGGGAAGCCTGGTCATCTAAAGAAAGATTATTGGTCTCGAAAGAATAAAGGAGACAAAAAATAATGCAATAAAGAGGAAAATGTGGTAAGTAATGAATCTAAAGATGATGCTTTGATTTTATCCCTTGAAAATGTTGATGAGGCTTCCATTCTTTCCATTGGAGAAAAATTCTCTTCAAAATCTATTCCTTTCATTTGTGAGTAGCCCTTACACACAAGTCTAGCCTTGTTTCTAACATCTTTTCCATCCTCGTTCAATTTTTTTTTCTGAAAACTCATTTAGTTCCTCTCACATTCTTATTTGTTGGTCTTAGGACCAGTTCCCATGTTTGATTCTTCTCAATCTTCCTTAACTCTTCTTCCATAGCGTTGATCCAACTCTCATCCTTGCATGCTATATTCACTATTTTAGGTTCTACCTATGAAACTAAACAAAATTTTACTTGTTCTTTTGTCATAGTAACTTTTCTTCTTGTCAACACACCTTTTCTCTTATCTCTAATGATTTGATTTTTAGAATGATTCTTTTGCACATACTTAAGAGTCTTATGATTCCTTTTCGGAGCTTCTTCCTCTTCCACTGACATCTCTTTTTCTTTCTCTTCTTCTTCTTCTTCCTTGCAAGGGGCTTCATTAGATTCATATCCTTCTATCAACACTGAGCTCTAATGTGATTCTTTATCTACTTTGACACTTGCACTTTCAACTATCTTCTTCAACCTTTTGTATAGCATATATATGTGTTGCTCTTTGTAGAGTATCCAAGGAAGATTCCTTCATCAGATCTTGCATCAAAATTTTCGAAGTTCTCATAATCTCTTCTAATATAACATTTGCTTCCAAACAATCTAAAATATTTCATAGTAGGGGGTTTTCCATACCATAGTTCATAGGGAGTCTTTGAACTATTTACTCTTGCTTGTCTTATGTTAAGAATGTACAATGTAGTGTGAATTACTTCTTTCCAGTAGATTTCTAGTAGATTTTCTTCCTTCATCATGGTTCTTGTAGCTTCTTGAATTGTCTTGCTCTTCCTTTCCACAACTCCATTCTATTGAGGAGTCCTAAGAGCTGATAAATGTTTTTATATCCCATGGTCTTCACAAAAATTGTTAAGATAATTGGAGATGAACTCACCACCTCTATCAAACCTCAAACATTAAATTTTCAAATCCATTTCATTCTCGACCATAGACTTAAATGCTTTAAACTTATCTAGAGCTTCTATTTTTTCTTTGGGAAATGTCACCCAAGTCATTCTAGAGTAATCATCTATCAACAACATAAAATACATGTCACCTTGAGAGCTTCTTATTCTGGTAGGTCCACATAGGTCTGTATGCACCAATTCCAGGAGTCCTGCAGTAGAATATCCCTTAGTTCTAAACTTCTTTGTTTTCTTTCCAAACTAACATTCCTTGCAAATTTCATTGATAGGCTTTGTAATTCTCAGGAGATCTCTCACAACTTCAATAGAACTAATCTTCACTAGGCTATCAAAACTGATGTGACCCATTTTTCTATGCCATGGACAACTTTCATTAATTTTGAGACATGAAGCACTTAACACCACCACCTTTGAGTTGATAAACATTTCCTTATGTCCGTGTTCCTACTGCAACCAATGTTCCAAAGCTTCCTTTTTTGATTTCACAACCATCATCTTGAAACACCAAATTATATCAAGCTTAACAAACTTACTCTTATCACTTGTCATATGATTTGAGCATCCACTACCAATTATCCAGTAGTTTCTC
The DNA here is from genome assembly GCA_007258455.2 of Sequoia sempervirens. Taxonomy (NCBI): domain Eukaryota; kingdom Viridiplantae; phylum Streptophyta; class Pinopsida; order Cupressales; family Cupressaceae; genus Sequoia; species Sequoia sempervirens. The sequence continues at coordinate 103,919 of VDFB02273151.1, read as the reverse complement.
TCCTCTCTTGCATGAAAAGAAGCTAACATAGTTCCTTCAATATTGTGACCTATTTCTAGAGTAATTTCCTTCACACATCTTTCAAGGTCAATAGAATTAGTTCCAACATTTAAAGCCATGAAGAAGCATTCATCACTTCCATCATCTGGATAGTCTGATTCACCATCATCAGATACACCATTATCTTCTTGAACATAATAACTCTTCTTGACAATTTTACTTTTATGATCTTTATGTTTATCATTTGCAACTTTGTTTTGACATTTAGAAGCATTTAATGACCTATCTTTCCACAATTGAAACACTTAAAGGGTAACTTACCTCTGTATTTTTTAGTTCCATTTTTTCAATATTCTCACAAAATTTGCTTCCAACTCATCAAGATCATCCAGATTTGAATCATTGTCTTTATTGTTGACTTTAAAAGTAGTTTATTTCCTTGTAGCATCTTGATCAAACTCTCTTAATTCATAAGTAGTTAAAGCACCAAACATTTGATCTCTAGAATACTGATCCAAATTCTTAGCTTCCTCAATTGTAGAAACTTTAGCACTATAAGCTTTAGGAAGAGTCCTCAATACCAATTGATGGCATTGACAATTTCATCCACTCAGAGCATGTAGCTTGCAATATCTTCATCTTCTAACATCCTTAGGGTTTCAAATTTTTCTTTGACATTCTGCATCTTTGCTTGCTTGAACTTATCATCTCCTTCATAAATGCTCTACAACTTTGTCCATATCTCTTTCATAGTTTTGAGACTTATCACCTTCATAAGTTTTGAATCAAAAATTCCACTCAAGATAGCATTCCTTGATTTTCCATTATTCTCATAAATCTCTAGTCTCATCATCACTTGTCAAAGGAGTATTAGGCATAGTATATCTAGTTTCAACTGACTTCCAAACACCAAATCCTAATGAGACAAGAAAAGATTCCATCTTGGATTTCTAGAAAGCATAGTTTGTTCCATCGAACAAAGACACCTGGACACCATTCCTGTGTGTCATTTGAATCTACCTCAAGAAGTTAAGCTTCTTCCAAGGAATCACAGCTCTGATACCAATTGTTAGAACACAAGACAACTAAGAGGGGGGGTGAATCAATTGTACATTTAAATCATCAATCCCTCATAAATTATTAAACCCTTATTAACTTTCAAATCCTTATTAAGCAACAACAGAAATTAAACATATGAAACATCAACACAACAAAACCATGCACAAGAGAACACTAGATTTATGTGGAAAACCATAATCAAGGAAAAACCATAGTGAGGATTAACTCACACATATATGAATAACAACATCGAATGCAATAGGCTCACTGCCCAAAGGACTCACTATTCGAAAGAAATAAGAATAGAAGAAGATTGTTACAAGGAGGTCCACTACCTCTAAGCAATAGGAATATCCACCACAATAACACCATCTGCAACCTTTAGCTCACTACCTCTAGTAACTTCAAGTACATTGAGAATGTAGACACCTTCTACTCATTGCATCTAGTAGCCTTAGGCATTTAAGCTCACACTCAGATCACCACACTTGATCACATTCACATCTTTTCACACTTCACAACACCTCCAACAATAGCCTTGATTATATATCCTTCACAATCTCAAACAATCTTGTTTAGGTCTACCTTAATGAAATGTATACACCTCAAACGGACAACCAACAAATAGGTCGGCACCAAACACTTCTGCAATGGAAATAAGTGAAGGTAGACCACAAAAAGGGTTAACTAGGACCCAAATCTACACCGACATGCTTCACCATGATTCCACAAACAAAAAACAACTTTTGTAATTAGCTCTAGCATGCTAGGTCGTCAAAACCTACACTAACACTAATAAATGACCATATGCATGCTTCTCCAGGTCCAGAAACAACACGTGGCCCACACAACAATACTCCACAACATCCTAGAATATTCCAACATCATTAGAATATTCAACAACACTATTGAAACCACCTGCAACTAAGAATACTTAACATCCTATGCAACCAACAATACTACCAAAGGCATGCAACTCACTAACCAACCTTGCAGAACAACTAAACACACAACAATCCAAGGGAAGGTAGATACATACAATATTAGCAAGTTCCCAAATCTGCAAGACAAGAAACCTCAATGCGGAGAAATGTGAAGCAATTCCATTTCTCCCAGACAACCTTCTTCATAGGCAAACACACTATCAAACACAACTTCCACTGCCACACAGTCGAAAACCTAAAACTCTGGATATAAAAACTCTAAACACCTTTGATCATCTCATCCAAACTGCAAAGCACTTCTTCAAGCATGAAGAAATGCAGAGCACAACACAAAACACAACTCTATCACCTTGTACACTCTCTTATTCAAATTTTCTCAAAAGCACTTTATGTCCATGATTGTCCTTTCGAATTCTTCAAGAGTTTGTGATACCTTTGCTTTAGCTTCACTTTCTTCTTTATTTTTTTTTTTAAACATGTATTTCTTCGTTTAAGTGAATGAATCTCATTATATGCAAGATGAATTTCTTCCTCAAGATCAACTTCTTCATCAACTCCATTCTTCTTATCTTCCACATCCATTTTATCCTCTTTATGATTCTCAATGTTATCCTAAATCTTTGTCACCACGAATAGTATCTCATCTTGATCATTGTAAAATTCATCATCACTTTCTTCTGATCCATTATCATATTCATTGGAGTAAAGGCTCCTCTTTTTCCTTCGAAATTTATTATTTCTTTCAAATTGGTTTTGATAATAGATCTTCCTTGGTTGTTGATATCCTCTTCCTCTATACATATTGTAATTTTCTTCATTTTCATTGCTCTCCATCTTCCCCTAAAAACACTTAGAAGAAAAATGTCCTAGTATACCACAATTATAACATTCAATAGAAGACTTACCTAGATACTTATGTATGCCCTTCTTTAGCCTCCTCATGAAGTGAACTTCTTCTCCATCTATCTCGCCAAATTCATCATTAGGTTCATATATCTTGTCGCTTCCTCTTTGAGCTACCTTGAAGGTTTCCTCTCTCTTTGATGGTTTATCTTCAATCCACATTTCATAGGCAGTTAGAATGTCATGCAAATTATCCTTGGTCAATTTATCCATGTCTTTCATTTCTTCAATTGTGGAGATTTTAGAAACAAACCTCATTGGTAAATATCTTGAAATATCTTTTGTACAATAGTTGCTTCCTTGATTGTTTCACCAAGTCCCACCATGACGTTAACAATTTCATTGAATCAAAGAAAACATTTAGCTATGTTCTCTTCTTCTCTGATTTTGAGACTTTTCAAATCTTTCCTTGTGAGTTTAAAGCTTATCCTTTTTCACTTTATCATCCCCTTCATAATTTTTTTTTAGCTTATCCCATATTTCCTTTGTAGTTTTGTATTGCACCGCCTTTATGAATTTGATCTATGATAATCCACATAATATGACGTTCATAGCTTTTGAATTGTTTTCACTTTCTCTTTTAGCATCTTTGTCTGTAAGATGAGTCATAGATATAGAATATCCATCTTCCTTAGATTTCCAGATGTCATATCCCAAAGCACTAAGATATGTCTTTATTCTTAAGCTCCAAAAAGCATAATTAGTTCCATCAAACAATAATGCCCAATTTGATGAGAAACCATATAATTCTTGTCGAGTCATTAGTGCTCTCCTCAAATCTACGTTCTAGCTGTTAGGCTAACTTTGAAGCAACCTGCTATGATACCAATTGTTGAGCACATAGTTATACTGAGAGGGGGGGCGAGGGTTAATCGGTATATCACAAACTTTTACCTCTCAAATTTAATCAATCACATCAATTACACATATACAAAATCTAGCAATTAAGAACACAAAGAGAACACATGATTTACATGGAAACCCTTGCGGGATAAAACAATGACATAATTTTGCTTATATATATGTATATATTTTTCTTCTTCTTGTAGGCTCCAACCTATTGGAGGCTTCAACCCCCACACAAATTGAGCTACAACCCAACAAGAGGCTCCAACCTATTAATTCTTCAATGGTTGATATAGTTTCTTCTACTCCAATCTAATTCAACCTCTAAATCTTTTCATTAGCTTCACAATTCTGATTCAAACTCACATTTCTTCCTTCTTAAATCTAAATTATGTAATATTTACATTTTTCTATACTATAAATTATGTACTATTTACATTTTTCTATACTATTTTGCTGATTTAATTAAAGTAATAACATAACTATAATTTAAATCATATAACTAAAATTCTAGAATAATCAAGTTATTGATATTTTAGATTAATTTCTACCAAATACTACCCCTCAAACACTATGAATACATGAATTTTTAGCAATGGCCATATCATAGGAATCAATAAATTGAAGAGTACAATAAAAAGTTCCATCTCTATACGAGAACACCCCAAAGCAACACAAATTGTTCAAATGCATCACTAACTTATCACCTTATGTTCATGCCAAACTAGAATTTCTTATTTCAAACAACTTTTAAAAAGTGTTCCACAACGCATCCAAGATTGAATCCAGGCCAAATTCAAGCATAATATTTCCTCACATAATGCCAATCTCATGCAAAAGAAACAAAAATAGAGATCCAAGTACCCTACACCAAATTCCCAAGCATCGACATTGTCCACACTAAAGTACAACAAGAGAAAGATGAGGTAGCAAGGTGATAAGGTGTCATCATCATCGCACTAGTTCCCATGGTGATATTGAAAGTTGTGGACATAAATTAATGATTACATGAACCACATCAAATCTTATGAAAACTAAAGATACTAACTCAAAGGTGACATTTCTTAGAAGTAGCATTGGGCCTATTGACACGTGGTTCAATGGATAACAACTAAATGCCATCATTCACTAGAGAACATCATTTCACTAGACAAGATCAAGCACCTAGGTCTTAAATCAAACTTAAATCATACTCTTTGGGATGGTCATAGTAAGGTGAGGGCATTCAAGTAATATAATTATACATCTCATTGTAATTGTCTTAGCTTTCATTTTTTTTTAAAAAACCTATTTTCAATTATGTAGTCAGACCCATGTAATATGAAGTCATTTGTGACATCATGCCACTAGAAGTCTGGACAGACTACTTGGGAGGTCGTATATGTACAATAGAGATATTCAAGCACAGCTATGGCAAGCTAGCAAGCTAATATCAGTAGGTATATATCTTGACATATCACTGACATTATCATGATTCAGGTTATTTTCTATTTTTTAGTATAAAACCGTCTGATCTGCAATTTTTCACCATTCTGCTGTGTTTTTTTTGTCTTACCAGCAAATCTCTATTGTTTAGGGATTTTTTTGGCCATCTTTCTATGCATAAGAATAATATCTGTCACTTGTTGCTGCTCCTTGGACATGATTGCTTACCAATCAGATATACTTGGCCATATACTGACTGAAGCTTTACTACTTCATGTCAAATTCTCTCTCATACTCTGCAACAAGCTCAACATCTTTCATGACTGGCCTTTCTTCTGTCAAATCTTTTGAGCAAGCCAAACTGATACCAAATAAGGACGTGTAACACTGTTGGTGCATGTCATCTACTTCTTCCATGGCCTCCTCCATGTCAACATCATCACATAGTAAGCTTCTGTGAAGTATATCTACCAGGCTATTAGTAAAGGTTGAGTTTACCCACTTCTTTAAGTTAAGGCGAACTCCAAACATGTCATCTGTCGGTCTCTTTCTTGTCAGCATTTCCCACAACAGAATGCAGGAACTGTAGACATCTCCCTCCATGCTTATACTCTACATTCATGATAGTCGACAGTGGGGTCACATGTGATTCTTGAAATCCATATGAAAAATACCCAATTCAAGGATGAAAATTTTGGAAGAATTTCCTGGGGCAGTGTAAAGCCCTTTGACCTGTGAATTTTTCACCATTCTGCTCTGTTTTTTAGGGTTTTTGGGGTTTAGGCTAGATGAATACTTTCTGTCAAGTATAAAATAGAATTATTTTATCCTAAAACTGTCAAATGATTAATGTGTAATTTAAGATGATTGTTTTTAATATTTTATTAACTTAGCAATTTTATATAGCTAGCAATGCAAATTGAAGAGTCCCCTGATAGACCCTAGAAGTATCATTGATGTCCTAAATCATATTGCATAGGAAATGTAATTCTATAGATAAAAGAATATGATGAAATTGTAGAATGCATTACTATTTATGTATACATAGGATAAGCTTGTTTAGGTCGTGGTCTTATGAGTTATTATATGAATTATTTTTGTGGAATAGTGAGCCTCGAAGAAGAAAAAAATTATGTTACAAGATAATTTAGACTCCTGCCAAAAAATAGGAGCCCCTACTATTTAGATTTTAGATTTAATGGGGCTTCTTTTGGGTGGGCCTGAAAGTTCTCCCACCTACTTCCTAAAATTCTGCTACCACATGTCATTCATTTATAATTTTTAAATTCTTGCCAATAATTTTTTAAATTTAGCTATAAAATTGTAGACTGACTTAGCATTTTTTGTTGCTAAAAACTAATCATGAAACCACCAAGTTCCTCAAACTTTGGAGCTTAAAGTTTTAAGCTTGCCTATTATTACCAAATTTATGGGACACTTCGCTTATAAAAGCTCCTAGAAATTGTGAGCAGCTCCTACTAAAATATTTTATTAAGGACCCCTCCATGGGATTGCAACCTTAGATAGGTCTGCAACCTTAGATAGGTCTCTTTGTGTAGATGTCTCTCTTTGAGATGTAGCATCTTATAGAGGCATATCTTTAACATGTATTTAGTTGATAGGACCCCTGACCTGGTGACCCAATAGTAGATTTTAGTTAGGACTCTTCATTGGGCATTCCCTATATATTCTTAGCTATTGCTCACACTCTTGTAATGTGTTAATAGAGATGCAACTTTTTAGGAGAACCGAATTTCACTCCTTGAATCTTGGTGTTATCATTTAGTTGCACATTCCTCCATTGTATATTTATTTCTTAGCTTCAATACATTTTATTTATTGTAAATCTCTCTTGTTTAGTACATGATTGTGGATGGTCTTCGGCTTCAAAAAATTTCTCATTCTATTTCTTTGAATGCTTGCTTAGCCCAACTTCATTTGGTTGCATGCATATTTCCGATATGATATCAAAGCCTTTCTCCACAAGGCCCATCTCTTCTTATCTCAAATTCAATTTTCTCCTCTAATTGGATTTATATTCCTATTGCTACTTTGTGTGAAGGAGAGCTACTTTGGAGAGATTTGTGCATCTATGTTTTGGGGGCATCTTGGTGTGAAACTGACACTTCTAGTGCATCCACACCATCCACAAACCCCTAGGGGGACCTTTGCTTTGCTTTATAATTGGTTTTAGTGGTCTTGTTATGTTCATATCCCTTTGTGAATGATGCAAGGTCACCTTTTTTTGGTGTATGCTAACACATAAGGGCCTTGAACAATTGTGGTTTTTATATCCTCTCCTCTACATTGTTTCTTTCTTCCTTTTGCACGTTTTCTCTTTAGATTTGGAATGATGCAATGTTCTTGAAATGTTTCACATATTTCCTTTCATGTTAACCAAACAATTGTATTGTTTTGTCTCTCTTTGTTTTCTCTTTTCCCTTATGTTGTGTTAGTTGGATTTCTACTTCCTATGCCATTGCCATGATTTTTTGATTTCATCTTATCATGTACCATCCCTTTATTTTCTATTTATAAAACATAATAAATTACAAAATACTATTTTTTTTGTTGATCTTCTTTGCAATTGATTTGACATGGCATATATTATAATGCAATTCATATACATGGATGGTAAATTGCATAACATAAAATACTAAGCCACATCTTCTAAATGTGATATTTTTAATTTCCTTATTATAGGTGACATTATTAAAAGAAAATTCATTTTGCTGCTGGTTTTATCTAGCTTGTTTTTTGCTGCTCCAATTTCTAGACTGATGTAACTTGATTATTTTTATCCAATAAAAAAAAGAGAAAATTATTTTTTACATGTTGATTATCTTGTTTCACATTTGTGTATTTTACAATTTTTCCTTTTAGCAAGAAAATAATTTCACCAGCAATTTATTATTTAATTTTACAATATTCTCATTAAGTTTGGTATTTAGTTGATATTATCTTACACAACATCCATCCTTACAATTAGGACAAAATTAGAGATAAAAATTTCTCATCCTCCACCCTTTAAATTTAAATGGTCACATCTTCCACAAACAAAAACACATAAACCAACACATTGTTTTATTTGGTGTTTCATTTCAAATAAAATCTATTCCTAAGTCCTACACTACACAACCTAGTCAAACTGTCTCCATAGCATGGCTTCTACACCATACAATAGTTAAAATAATTATGCCTTTGGATCCTACAACATTCACATTGTCCATCAATCATTGATTGTATCCTTCATGACAACTAACTCAATAACAACTCCATATTGTTGCATACAACACAATCCCTTCTTTTTGCTAGCGTCTTTTCTAGAATTTCATGGTGGCCAACCTCACCCTATCTCCATGAATCCCTCCCTAACTTGATGAGATATAATTCTCTAAACTTGTGCACATTGTTCACGGTGATACTTTTATGCTATTGTTATTTTATTATATACATTTGTATTTTGTGTTTTGCATATCTAAAGACATTGTTCAAGTGAAGACATAAATAAAAACAATAAGTAATTATTCTCTATCTTTTAAAAAAATCAAGTATATCATTTTTCTAATTACTAATTTTACTTTACCATATATGATTCATTTGAACTTGCATGCTAAAGTGGAGACAAAATGTAGAGATGAAAATTATCTATACATTTTTCTCTCTCTAGACCTACCTTTAGCTTCTCACCTTAATAAAATTGCAACAATCTTTTATAACCATTTGGTGTACAACTTGTCCCTGATGGAACCCTAGGTTTCCACAATTCTTCTTTTTCCAATTCAAAAGTCTCCAATCATCTTCTTTCTCACAAAACCAAATCAGGCTTGTTTTCCTACCTTTTCACCCTATCAACTTAGTAGGACATCAAACTCACATTTCTCCACTTTTCTCACAAGATTCCCAAATGAATACCTAAGAAAGTGGATAACTCAGAGACCATTTGAAACCCTCTTCAACATATGTCAAACTTACATATAACTCCTATGGAACAATCTCTTGAAACTAGGCCCTCAACACTATCCTAGGCCATGAATTAGGCTAGATTTACAAAGGGGATATACTTTAAACTTTCCATTTCACTCAGATTTCAATTGGATTGCACTTCCCTGCCTGAGAACACACAAATTCCTCAACTCATAAGCCCTGACAGGCCTTGCAACACCCTAAACACCCAAACCCTCACTTTTCACAAGAAACCCTGGGGTTTATTGAAAATTAGTGTGTCATGCCTTCTCAGACCCTCAAACCACTTCAAATACTTAGCTTTAACCTTGCACATGCTCAAAAACTCATAAGAACCGACTGTCCACAAGGATTTCTTAAAACCCTAGACCAAAACCATGATTTTCATGCATTTTCTTCACAAAAATCAACAGGGGCAGCAACACTATCTCCCTTATTCTTCCTCCACAACTCAAATCAAGCATCCTACCATCTATTCTAACACCCTAGGACCCATTACACCTGTCACAATAATTATGGTCGGTGTATGGGCCCTTTTACATAGTGAGAGTTTTCAAAACCCCAAAAGATAGGATAACCGAGCATGTCTGAGAAAACAAGTATTTGAATGCTTCAAGCTTACTTTTATTCCTCCAAACCAAGTGAAAATCACAATATATTCATGCTACTATGGAAATCATGAGATATTTTTAGCTACCTAAAGACTATATGTTCCGTACAAACCTGGAAATAAAGAGAATTATAGTGATTTTTAGAAAAACTGAGAGAAACTTTATTAATTTGCCTTCAAAAACCCTCAACCAAAACTCACAATGATGAATTCCACCTTTTTAAAGGTTCCTCCACCAAAACCAAACAACCAACTACCATTTAACCACTTTTCAAACCTATTGTGACTGTTGGAGGGTACAATGACACCCTTTACACATTTTTGTAAAATTTGCATTTTATGACTCTCCTAACACTTAAACATTGGAGATGGTCTCTTTTTAGACCTTATTGAATCCCAAAAAAAGACTTTTACAAAGAAATTCAACACCTTATCCTAACTGGACAACTCTTGTCAATCTTGACAATCCTTCAAAATGACTTACAACTCCTATAATATTGACTCAAAGACATCAAGATTGATCAATTACATAAGAATGGTCACATTGGACCTCATTTAGACTCAAGACCTTAACTCAAACACCATGACACACCTTGTCCATGAAACTAATAATGAAGAAACCAATGGAAAGATTGGTGCTCCTGCACCATACACACCACCATGAAAAGACTCATGTCACATGAGTAAGGACCTGTCCTGCTCCAACCTGCTCTTCACATGGCTTCTCTGACCTGCACAACCTCTTGCCTGATTTGGACAATGAAAACTTGCAGCACACACTGCCCTTTGACCTCTGTTTGCATGTGATCTTTCCTCCTGCTTTGGAATCAGATTTGTGGCTGGTCTTCCATCTACCCTGAGACCAAAACAAGTTAATGTCCTTACCTTCATGCCTCTAAACCAACCCTTACCAATGGTTCTTTGGTCTGCTTTATCTCTTGTTACTATGTCTTGTTGGTGCATACCTTTGATCCCTCTTCCCTCCATGACTAATGTAGTACCTATTGCAACTACCCCCTACCTTGTCCAAGCATCATGCATTCCTTCATGTCTTTGTCCCTGCTTTTTCCCTTGTTCTACTCCACTCTTGACTTTGAATGAAGGCATCAAATCCACCATCCTCAAGGCCCTTGCTTGCTCAGTCCTATACACCACTGTATTTTCAGATTCTAAAGCCTCTTTTCTACTTATATTGGACTTCCCTTCCACTATAGGTACTGTTATGGGACATACTACTGTCCCAATAAGAATTTCACCAAATTTACTGAACTCCTCTTGCTTTACCATCAACAACTCACCTTGGACCTTTCCTAGTTCGGTCTTCTTCATGTTCTTCTCATCATTCCTTTCGTCCAACTGTACATCAATCTTCTGAGACTCTTTTCCCACCTTCTCATAGGGTTTACCTTTGTTTGTCTCTTCCTCAATAGTCAATACCTTTATCATAGGGTCTGCAACCTTGGTCAAGTCTACCAACTAATCATTGTTGAATTCTCCAATCTACACATAATCCTTACCCATCATGATGACCTTAGCTTCCCTTGTATGCTCTTGATCTTCTTGTAATGGTAATAAGGTGAATGTTTTTCCTTCATGCTCAATCCTATAAGTATTTTCCCATCCATCATACATAGCATGTTTTTCAAATTGCCAAGGTCACCCAAGCAACAAATGACAACATTGCATTGGAAAAATATCACAAAGTAATTTATCCATGTAACCCCCAATTTGGAACTCAACTAAGGCCTGCTCATTAACTAAGAGGGACTAATTATCATTTAACCATGACACCTTATAGGGATTTTGATGAGGGAATTTGACTAGAATCAACTTATCTACCATTTCTTTTGAAACTATGTTATTTGTGGAGCCTGAATCAATGACTAACTTGCATACCTTTCCCTTGCTTTTGCAAGTGGTATTGAAGAGACTTCTCCTTTGCAATTGTTCTTGCTCCTTGGAGGCCTTCAGAAGTTGTCTTTGTAGCATCAAAGCTTCTCCACTTTCAGTTTTTTCAAAAAGATTTGATGAACTAACACTTTCCTCTTCATCCTCTTGTACAAGTTGGACCCTCTTTTCACTTTTTCTATCACTTCCACTTGTAGCAGCCCCAAACTTAGTAGGAAATTTGAAGAATGGGTGGCCAAACTCCCCACACTAGTAACATCTTCTTGCAAACTCAAATGGATCTCTTCCTCTAAATTTTTTTCTTCCACCCCTCCATCCACCTCTAGACTCAACCACTTGTTCCTTTCCTTTTCCCCTAGAAGTATTGCCTCTTCCTCTTGTTTCCTTCTCTTGTCTCCTCTTGAGTTTTTTTTCAATCTTAACAGCCATTTGGAAACATTCCTCCATTATTTTTGGTGCCAACACATTGATCTCATCTTGAATATTATATCTTAGACCATTGAGATACCTAGCCACCTTCTCTTCTTCATCTTCTTCATGTTTTTCTCTTATACTTAACCTATAAAACTCTTCAGTATATGTTTGCACATCTCAATCCTTTTTCCTAAGATTTTGTAGTCTTTTAAGCAATTGAACATTATAATCTTTAGGTAGGAACTTACCTTTGATTTTTGTCTGCATTCTCTCCCAAGAAGTAATCTTTCTCTTTCCTTGTTTCTCCCTCTCATCTTGCACAAAATTCCACCACAATAGGGCATGTCCCTTCAACTTGGTTTTTTCTTTCTTCACCTTGTGTTCTTCACCTACCTCCTCACTTTCAAAATAGTTCTCCAAAGCCCCTATCTAATCCAAGAGCTCTTCTCCATCTAATTTTCCCCCATACATAGGTACATCCATTTTGTCATGTCCACCCTTCTTCATAGCCTTCAAAAGCTTCACCATCCTTACATTGTCTAGATCCATCTCCTCTTCATCACTAGTTGTTTCCTCCCTTGTTTCACTCTCTTCCAAGAGAGCCCTACCCTTATCCTTTAGCATAGCAATTTCCCTTTCCAATACTTCTATTCTCTTAGCCTAGTTATCCATCTTTTTTGCAACAACACTTTCCTTAGGAGGCATTTTGATTCCTCCAATTACACCTTCTCCTTACACACAAACCCTTAACCTTCTTTCACAAGAGATATACTCCCTTGTTCTAATACCACTCTGATGCAACACTAGGTTGCCACAATTCTTTTTTTTCCAAATCAAAAGTCTCCAATCAATTTCTTTCTCACAAAACCAAATCAGGCTTGTTTTCCTACCTTTTCACCTTGTCAACTTAGTAGGATAGCAGACTCACATTTCTCTACTTTTTTCACAAGATTCCCAAATGACTACCTAAGAAAGTGACTAACTTAGAGACCCTTTGAAACCCTCTTCAACATATTTCAAACTCACATATAACTCCTATGGAACAATCTCTTGAAACTAGGCCCTCAACACTATCCTAGGCCATGAATTAGGCCAAATTTACAAAGGGCATATACTTTAAACTTTCCCTTTCACTCATATTTCAATTGGATTACACTTCCCTACCTGATAACACACAAATTCCTCAACTCATAAGCCTTGATAAGCCCTACAACACCCTAAACATCTAAACCCTCACTTTTCACAAGAAACCCTGGGGTTTATTGAAAATCAATGTGCCATGCCTTCTTAGACCCTCAAACCACTTCAAAAACTTAGTTTTGATCATGCATATGCTCAAAAAATCATAAGAACCAGCTGTCCACAAGGATTTCTTCAAATCCTAGACCAAAACCACTATTTTCATGCATTTTCTTCACAAAAATCAACAGGGGAAGCAACACTATCTCCCTTATTCTTCCTTCACAACTCAAATCAAGCATCCTACCATATATTCTAACACCCTAGGACCATTACACCTATCATAGTAATTACAGTCGGTGTATGGGCCCTTTTACATAGTGAGAGTTCTCAAAACCCCAAAAGACAGGATAACCTGACCTGTCTAAGAAAACAAGTATTTGAATGCTTCAAACTTACTTTTATTCCTCCAAACCAAATGCAAATCACAATATATTCACACTACTTTGGAAATCATGAGATATTTTTAGCCACCTAAAGACTGTACGTTCTGTATAGACCTAGAAATAAAGAGAATTATAGTGATTTTCAAAAAAACTGAGAGAAACTTTATTAATTTGCCTTAAAAAACCCTCAACCAAAACTCACAGCGACAAAAATACACCTTTTAAAAGGTTCCTCCACAAAAACCAAACGACCAACTACCATCTAACCACTTTTCAAACCTATTGTGACCATTGGAGGGTAAAATGACACCCTTTACACATTTTTGTAAAATTTGCATTTTATGATTCTCCTAACACTTAAACATTGGAGATGGTCTCTTTTTAGACCTTATTGAATCCAAAAACAAGACTTTTACAAAGAAATTCAACACCTTATCCTAACTTGACAACTCTTGTCAATCTTGACAATCCTTCAACATGACTTACAACTCCTATAATATTGACTCAAAGACATCAAGATTGATCAATTACATAAGAATGGTCACATTGGACCTCATTTAGACTCAAGACCTTAACTCAAACACCATGACACACCTTGTCAATGAAACTACTAATGAAGAAACCAATGGAAATATTGGTGCTCCTGCACCATACACACCACCATGAAAAGACTCATGTCACATGAGTAAGGACCTGTCCTACTCCAACCTGCTCTTCACATGGCTTCTCTAACCTACACAACCTCTTGCTTGATTTGGACAATGAAAACTTGCAGCACACATTGCCCTCTGACCTTTGTTTGCATGTGATCTTTCCTCTTGCTCTGGAATCAAATCTATGGGTGGTCTTCCATCTACCGTGAGACCAAAACAAGTTAATGTCCTTACCTTCATGCCTCTAAACCAACCCTTACCAATGCTTCTTCAGACTACTTTTTCTCTTGTTACTATGTCTTGTTGGTGCATACCTTTGATCCCTCTTCCCTCCATGACTGATGTAGTACCTATTCCAACCGCCCCCTGCCTTGTCCAAGCATCATACATTCGTTCATGTCTTTGTCCCTACTTTTTCCCTTGTTCTAATCCACTCTTGAATTTGAATGTAGGCATCAAACCCACTATCCTCAAGGCCTTCGCTTGCTCAGTCCTATACACCATTGTATTTTCAGATTCTAAAGCTTCTTTTCTACTTATACTGGACTGCCCTTCCACTATAGGTACTGTTATGGGACATACTACTGTCCCAATTAGAATTTCACCAAATTTACTGAATTCCTCTTGCTTTACCATCAACAACTCACCTTGGACCTTTCCTAGTTCAGTCTTCTTCATGTTCTTCTCATCATTCCTTTCCTCCAACTGTACATCAACCTTCTTAGACTCTTTTCCCACCTTCTCATGGGTTTCACCTTTGTTTTTCTCTTCCTCAACAGTCAATACCTTTATCATAGGTTCTGCAACCTTGGTCAAGTCTACCAATTGATCATTGTTGAATTCTCCAATCTGCACATACTTCTTCTTACCCATCATGATGACCTTAGCTTCCCTTGTATGCTCTTGATCTTCTTGCAATGGTAATAAGGTGAATGTTTTTCCTTCATGCCGAATCCTATAAGTATTTTCCCATCCATCATACATAGAATTTTTGTCAAATTTCCAAGGCCACCCAAGCAAAAAATGGCAACATTGCATTGGCAAAACATCACAAAGTACTTTATCCATGTAACCCCCAATTTGGAACTCAACTAAGGCCTGTTCATTAACTAAGAGGGACTAATTATCATTTAATCATGACACCTTATAGGGAGTTTCATGAGGAACTTTGACTAGATTCAAATTATCTAGGTGGATTTATGATTAGGTGGACACCCCCATTTTCTTTTGGCATAGTTCCCTCATTCCACATCCCATTTTTAGGTCTCCTATCCATCTCCCCATGTTCCCTATGTTTCATTTTTGTGAACTTGAGCTTGTACATCTTAAATTATGATTTGGAAACATTTAAAACCCTATATCTAGATTTTCATTAGTGTGTTTTGCATTAGTGTGCTTTGCATTGCATTTAGGGTTTAATTTTGTATGTTTGCATCATTTAAATACATAAAAAATTAGAAATTTTGCATTAATTTTACATACATATTGCATTGTGGTTGCATCAAGAGTGTCTTTCAATCATTTAGGTTTAAATTTTAGTTCAAAATTTCATTCCAAAAGTCGTCACTTTATTCACTACTTGTCACTAATTGCACTTGCATTAAGACACCTAAAATTGGAAAATTCTGCCACAAAATTCTCAGTTGGCAACCTAAAATAGAGAACTGAAACATTAAACTAGAAACAAAAACTTTAATTTTTTCAATCCCTATACAAAGATCAATTCGACCTTGGGTGAACATATCCTTGTATAGGTGCTTTTTAAAAGTTTTGGGCATCATTTTGTCTTTGTTTTCTTCATTTCATTCTTCTGTCAAATCCTTGTTTCAGTTTCAAAAATTTGAAAATTTTGTACTTTCTTGCATTAAGTTCAATTGGTCAAATTAAGTGCAATGTTTGAAATCAAAATTGGCATTAAAGAGAAATCATTTTCAAGTTCTTTTCATCTTAATCAATCATTTATCACATCTGAAATCTTGCTTTTGCATTTTAACAATTTCATCATGGATATGTGTTTTGGTAAAATATGGGTGTCCTTGAGATCTTTGGTAGACATTTCAAGTTGTGTTTGGTGATGACCCTATTCATGAACCTTCATTTCTTAATTAATTTCCCATTGAGGTGGATATCTTAGGCCAAGATGAAGATAGCATGCAACAATTCATACAAGACTCCTTACACAAATTTGAGAACAGTGCATCCTTCTATCCATCCATGCAAACACCTCCTAAAATCCCATCACTTGATATGTTCAATATTTTGCATCCCGAAATTGAGACAAAAAGCAGTCCTCAACCATCAATCATGAAAGAACTTGTTAATAAATACAATAGTGATACTCTTCTATCTTATGCTCATTGAATTATCCATTAACTTAGAAGAGAGTTATGGTCAAGGCTTTAAGATCTTAAACACACAAGGATGTGACAATAGATGAGAATGAAATCGACAAACTGTTAGAACAAATACCATCTGAAGATACGAAGGGATTAGGATATCAAGGATCTCCTCAACCCGCTACATCTCCTAAGGGGAAGGTGTTCTCTTTCATAAGATTATTTCAAAATACCAATTAATGCCTAACAAGGACGATAAGGTCACCTTAGATCCTCTACCTCCTCAACAAGTTTCCCAATCAAGTAATAAATCCAAGCCTTATAAACTTAAGAAGTTACCATTTCTCCATGCTATAACCAAGACCAAATGAGCTTTATAGGCCCTTCTTGACCAAAGACTTATTAGATTACCACCTATCAAAGAAAACAAGAAAGGAAAGAGTACACACACGTTTTACTATACATATCATCGAACTCTTGGACATCTTACTAATGAATGTCGTGCTTTACAGACAGTTTTAGATGCATATGAAATTATTGATCCATATAGCTAGATTGCGTACACTTTGGTCCTTGCCATGTAATAGTTGTAGAATCATAGCATGCTCAATATTACATGTTTTACATTTAAATGCAAATCATTTTCTATATTGCAAGGATCACATTCTTATCACCTATCTCAACTCATCATTTTCCTATATTTGAGGGGCAAGGGGTTAGATAGCCTTCTCCTAGTACGACACTTGTCATTGTCCCTTTGGATATTTGTCCACCTTCCACCTATGATGAACAAGATTGGGATGTAGATGACCTACTATAGGTTGACTCACAT
This sequence comes from Sequoia sempervirens, assembly GCA_007258455.2. Taxonomy (NCBI): domain Eukaryota; kingdom Viridiplantae; phylum Streptophyta; class Pinopsida; order Cupressales; family Cupressaceae; genus Sequoia; species Sequoia sempervirens. Next base: position 86,398 of record VDFB02273151.1, on the reverse strand, counting down.
GTGCCATATTAGTCTTTTCTTTGTCTTCTTTTCATGTTCTATGAGATTGCATGTGCGTAATGTGATCCCCCGTATTGTGTTGCTTGGCATGTATTTATATGTTTGTGAGCCTATTGTGGATGACCCTTGTCACCATGAGAGTTACTCCCAACTTCGGCTAAGCCTTGCCCTGCTCGGCTCGCCTACTACCAGCTCCACGCCCCCACGAGCTTCAACACTGCCTTGTGCCTCCGACTCACTCAACTGAGTTCTTGTCCCTGACACTGCTTCTGCCCACTCCTTGGACTATGCTGCACCCAGTACAGACTCTTGTGGGTTGACTCGAGTCTTCATCTTCTGCATCCACCATAGGACTCCAACTACTAACTTGCCCACCTTAGCTCAACACTGTTCCAGGCCCGAGCTCCCCTTGGACTGGTTCCAAACCATTGCACACATGACCCCGTTGGTGATCCTCCGATCTTGCACTCCCTGAGCACTCCTGACCAACCCATGCATACCCAAGCCCAGCTCTGAACTCCCTGAGTCCGCCTCTTGGAACACAACCACTAAGCCGCCCCTCAAACTGCACTGCCACCAGAACACCCAATGCATCCCAGCACAATGACTTGCTCCTCCATGAGCTCTTCACTTGGTTCCCACAGCACCTCCGATCCGGACTCACCAACTCACCTCCATTGCTCCCAACCAACTGGACGCTGACTCCAAGCCAACTCGGTTCTGCCTCCAAGACTTCACCTAAGCAACCCCTGAGATCATCTGGCTACCTTCCTCAACTTAGCTACAACCAACATTCCATCCACTGAGGGTGGTGCGCCCAACACACCTCTGACTTAGCCCAACTCGGATACATCCCGTGCACCCTACCTCGAATGAATCCATTGGCCCACGCTCATTGCGTCCCTAACTCCTCATCCCGGATGAGTGCAACATCCAACTCCCACGGCGACATGCCTTAGAGCTGACCAATGCTGCGATGAGTCCAGCATCCGACTCCCTCGGCGCCATGCCTTAGAATCGACCCATGCTGAGTCCCCAGCTACTCCATTTCACTAGGTTGGGACTAACTCTGCACTTGTCTCGCCCATTGCGCGACGAGCTCTAACACTCAGCTCCCTCGGCAAGATGCTTTGGAACCGACCCGTGCTAGACCTGGCTACCTGCACTTCACCAAGTGGCAGAGCTCCGAGCTCCGAGCTCACCAATGAACCACTCTACTTTTCTCCATGTTGGAGCAGCACTTCACTGCCCCTAAAAACCATGAAGAACACCAGCTCGCCCCATGAGCTTGGTGTCGGGGTTACATCTCCTTCACCCCTCGCAAGGAAGACATCCGAGTAGCTCGCCCATTGCGCGACGAGATCACTTGGCCATTGCGCACCAAGCCGCATTCAACTCAGATTCCAGGTGCGTGATCCCAACGACCACTCCACACCATATGCCATCGCCATCCGATAACATACCCTTACTAACTCAGCTACATCCCGGATACAACCTACACACCTGAGTGATACCCAATCACTCTAGTAGAGCTCACCTCTGTGAAGCCTACCCAGGGATTCGATGCATCGCCGTGCTCCACCCATGGCCAGCACTCAACGCCTTACCCTTTTGATTTCGCCTCGGATCGGTCCCGGACCAAATCCTACACCCTGTACTCTGAGCAAGGCACTCAAGTACCCCATCGAACTCAGCTCACTGGTTGCCCAGTTCGCCTACACTGGAATCATAACACTTGAGCTCGCCATCCTGGCTCACTCGGCAACTCGGATCCAACACCGGAATCGCATGCATCTTTTGAGGTCGAGCCCAGCTCACCCCAAGGGGTCCCAGCAACCCCTAAGAGGAACGCATCCCCTTACATCCTCCCCCACTCAAAACAGGCGACGCCCTCGACGCCGGACCACTATGGCGCAGGACATCCTTACCTGCTCCCCACTCGGAGACCTGCCTGAGGAGTTCAGACCACCACGCAAGAGTCCAACTCTTGACTTCTGCTGCAACCTTTCTGAATCCTTCATACTCAAAAGCAACTCACGGAGCAAGTACCAGACTTCACCGCGGCGAGCCCCCACGGACTCGACTTCACTGCTGAGCTGTTCCTTCCTGAACATACTGAGTTACCATGTTCTCCGTCCTGGCAAACACATCACTTTACACAACCTTGGCCCAAGCTGAACTCAGTGCAAGTCCCAGACTCCACCACTCTCAGACTTGACAACCAACCTTGGCTCACTTGTACCCCTGGCACTTGAACCCAAATCTGATGCCTTGTTCCACCAAGAAACCACATGAACATTTCACCCACATCTCCTCAGCTTGTGAATCGCCATGATCCACCAACATGACTTCCCAAGATAGCACCTTCCACATTCGGTTTCGCGGCTTCCTTCCGTTGCGCAACTCTGATTGTCTGCTGACTGACCCTCCCGGAATGTCCAACACCCGGCCCTCGCCTCCAACAACCCAACCCAAAGCAGCTCGACCCAGTGGCGAGTCCAACTCCCACCCTAACTTAGTCCAACCAAGCCGGTCTACAACAACTGCCCACC